>CABHPH010118544.1:0-17315 GCA_902168325.1 Peromyscus nudipes | reverse complement strand
GGGGGGGGGGGGGGGGGGTTAATCTTGCCTCAATTTGATATGCCAGACTTTGTGGACTTCTCATGGGAGGCCTTATCCTCTCTGATTGGGTTGGGGGGAAGGTGAGGGGTGAGCAGGAGGAGGGAAGCAAGGGGGAACTGTGGTTGGTATGTAAAATAAAAAAAAACTCTTAAATACAATTTAAAAAAGAAAATTAAACACCACTTAAAAATAAAACACCAAACTATAACCAAATAAAAGCACAAGCACACACATGCGCGCGCACACACACATACACACACACACACACACACACACACACACAGAGACACAAAGAAGGAGAAAACTGTGTAGTCCAATTATGTTTTGGCTAACTATTCCTGAGTATGAGAACTGTACAGGGAGTGGTTGATATACCCTGTATCACTCTGTTAGAAAAAAAACTGATTTTTCCCTCTCCCAGCTGGTATAAAGGACAGTTCAGTTGTTAACCTTTACTTTAGTGGCTAGGTTTTCATTCATTCATTTATACAATGATAAAACAAAAACTATTGTATAAAAGTTGGACAAACCAAGCCAACAGAAGGAAAGGTGCCCAAGAGAAGGCATCCAAATCAGAGATCCACTCATTTACACACTCATAAACCCTATAGAAACACTAAATTGGAAGCCGTAATATATATGCAGAGGACCAATACAGACCCATGTAGACCCTGTGCATGCTGCTTCAGTCTCTGTGAGTTCATATTAGCTTTGCCCATGCTGATTGAAAAGGCCTTGTTTTCTTGTTGTCCTCCTTCCCCTCTCGCTCTTAGCTATTTCTTTCTTCTACATGTTTTTTCCTGAGCTCTGAGGAGAGAGATTTGATTAAGACATCCATTGAGGGATAAGTATTGAAAGATTTCTTACTCTCTGAATAATGTCTGGCTGTGGTCTCTGTATTTGTTCCCTACTGCTACAGGAGGAAGCTTCTCTGATGATAGCTGAACAAGGCATTGGTCTATGAGTATAGCAGAGTGTCATAGAGTGACATTTGATGATCCCCATCACCGAATTCTTCTTCTCACATCCATCTCACTTAATTACCCAATCAACTTTGTGTCTTTCTCCCCCTATCAAAGTTAATTAGTGCTACCCCAATAGTCTTGGTTTTATAGCCTTCCATTGGACCATGATCATATCAGGGTTCACAGTCAGAGAACTGCCCTATCCATTCATAGCAATGAACAATTGCCAATAGTTATTCAGCTCAGGGTAGAATTTTATGCCTCACTGCCCGCTCCATGATGGGATTTTGTCTGGCTTGGTTTTGTGCAGGTCTTGTATGTTCTGTAAAAACTGCCATAGGTTCTGGTACAGCTCTCCTGCTGTGTCTGGAGGACACTGTTTCCTTGTTTTCATACACTACTGCTGGCTCTTATCCTCTTTCTCCTCCATCATTCAAAATTGTCTCTGGGAATTTGGAGGAGATTGTTGTGGAATATTACTTTAAGATATGGAACATTCTTTATGCTGTGGAACATTTATTTAATAATGCAAAAATGTGTTGTGTTCTTTTATGTTTTATTAATTTATAACTCTGTGAAGCTGTGTTACTTTGCCCGTGTAAAACACATGATGGTCTAATAAAGAACTGAATGGCCAATAGCAAGGCAAGAGAAAGAATAGGTGGGGCTGGTAGGTAGAGAGAATAAAGAGAAGGAGAGATGCGGAAGGAGAAGATTAAGGAGTAAGAAAAGCAGGGGCCAGCTATCCAGCCAGACATGGAATAAGAAGGAAAGAAAAGATATACAGAAATAGAGAAAGATAAAAGTCCAGAGGCAAAAGGGGCAATTTAAGTTAAGAAAAGCTGGTAAGAAATAAGCCAAGCTTAGGCTGGGTATTTATAAGTAAGGAAAAGTCTGTGTGTTTATTTACTTGGGAGCTAAGTGGCAGGCCCCCAAAGGGGCAAAGAGTAAAAGATTACCAACAACATTTTGGCATTCCAGAGTGGGCTCGTCTTTCCATATAGGGCCTGAGAGCTGAAAAAGGAAAAAAAGACATGGACAGGGCTCCTTAAAGAAGCAGCATTCTAGAGCTCTAGGAAGCTGTAATGCAATTCTCTACCACACACTTCCAACCAGGTCATGAGCTTAATGCTTGGCTCTCAAGAACTGAGAAGTGGGAGGGGCCAGCCCATAGAACAGCTCAGAGGACCTAGCTGTAGCTTAGCAGTTTAAAGTTTGCTCGCATGATCAAAAAAGACTAAAAGATACACAGTAAAATAGGTCCAGACAGAAAAACAACAACAATAAAAAAAACACCTCTAAACAATGTCCATGGGCTTAAGAAAGAAAGTAAAAGGGTAAGGACAGTCATAGTTAGAAATAAATAGTTTAAAAATAAAGTCTTTAATGAGAGAAGTAAAACTATGAAAAAGAATAAGCTACATAGAGATGAGAAATACACAGGGAGTCTGAATTCTGTATAGCACTGTTTTGTTTTTTAATTTTTTGATTGCTGATGGGCAAGAGACAGCTGCTGGGAGACATGGGATTGTGAGGAAGATTCCAGGATTGAGCCAACTTAGACATTTTAGGGTTATCTTAACTTTAAAAAGGAAGTAAAAAATGTATTTGTCAAATGGAAGTTCAAAATTGTTTGGAGAAGAGGTTTTATTTTGTTTTTTGCTTTTTTGTTTTGTTTTGTTTTGCCCTGTGGGAACAAAACAAAACCTCTGGATTTGTTCCAGGTTAATATGGATCAGATTTGATCAAGGAAGAGCTCCTGAAACTTGGAAGGTGATATCTATCAACAAAAGTTATAACTGATCTCCCCAGGACTTGGCTGTTATCTCAGTTTTTCTCAGGGACCCCCTAAAGATGCTTTGCCTATAGACAACAGGAAGCAGTTTGGAGAACACAATTCCTACATTCCCAAGAGGGGTGTGGGAGACTGTTGGTTATTTGATGGTCTACGGATGTTTTTTGTCTTTTAGGGGAATATAGTATATTGATACAAATTTGAAGTTATTTTTTTTACACTGTATATATGTTTCTACTCATTTAAGGTATTGTGCTATGCAGTTCATTTTAAAATGTGAGGTAAAATTCTAGTGTTTGAAAGCTATTATTATAACTATTTAGGATAGTCAAAAAACACAGGTTAGTAGTCACTTATAACAATCAAATTTGTAGGTGTTAGGTATGTTTTAAAGATCATATAGACATATATTTTAGATATCATTTACATAATGCTCTTCAAATATTTCAAAGAGCTATAGAATATGGCATTTTAAATATTTTGTTAACACAGGGTTTTTAATGAGACTGAGACACATCTGTACCTGGCAGCACAGATGTATTTCAAAAAAGGATGATGGGCATTGAAGAAACTCCATAGGAGTTTGCTTTTGTTGTGGCAAGGTTATCCATTTGCTTTTACATTGACTGCTTGACAATATGCTATATAAAGTGGACATACAGGACCCACAGGAAAGTGACTGCTGAATTTTGCCAAGAAAAGGTAGGACAGTCCTTCAAATTTCCTGCTTCACAGAAAAGTCTGCCAGACAGTCTACACCTTTAGGCTGAAGACAGATGCCCCAACATTGCAGAGGAACTTTGGGTGACTGTCCAGCCAGCAAGACTTCTATGTTGCTAGGTAATGTTACATTCTTCTAGGTCTTTGATAGAGTTAAAGACTAAGTAATTAGAGTTATAGTTTCCCTTAGTTATAATAGAAAGTAAATTAGATATAAAACTATGGATTCACTAAGATATGATAGATAATGGAGTGTTTTCTCTGAATTTGCTAAATAGCAATGGAGTGAATATTGTAAAGGTAATTCTTGATAACTGTTTTTGTTGTTTACAGTTTTACTATGATAAAGTTAAAACCTTTCATTTTTATTTAGACAAAAAGGGGGAAACATTGTGGAAAATTATTTTAAGATATGTTACATTTGTTTATGCTATGGAACATTTGTTTAATGATGGAAAGATGTGTTGCATTCATTTATGTTTCATTTGTTTAACTCTGTGAAATTGTGTTACCTTGCCTGTTTAAAACATCTGATGGCCTAATAAAGAGTTGAATAGCCAATAGTGAGTCAAGAGAAAGGATAGGTGGAGCTGGCAGGCAGAAAGAATTAAGGGAAGAAGAGAGATCTTGGAGGAGAAGATCGTGCAGCAAGAAAAGAAGGGGCCAGCCCTCCAGCCAGACATGGAATAAGAAGGAAAGAAAGGATATACAGAAATACAGAAAAAAACCAAGGCAAAAGGTAGATGGGATAATTTAGGTTAAGAAAAGCAAGCTAGAAATAAGTCAAGCTAAGTCCATGCATTTATAAGTAATAAAAGACTCAATGCATTTATTTGGGAGCTGGGTGCCAGGCCTCCAAAGAGCCAAAGAGTAAACAAAAACAAAACAACCAAACAAACAAATCAACCAACAATAGGGGGTGACATGGTACATGTTTTCTTTATGGTTGAAAATTTTCCAGTCTCTTGTCCACTGCATTTTAGCCAATTGTGGGTCTCTGTGTTGATGATCTATTGAAAACAGAAGGTTCTTGATGAGGATTAAGACATGCACTAACCTGTGAGTTTGTTGATTTGTCACTAGGATTTAGCTTAACATTAATTTTGTTGAATAATATCCTAAGTTCTTCTGTAGGGTCTATAACCTGTCTAGCCATAGGTTCTCTACCCTACAATGGTGTTAAAGATTTCACCTGTCAAGCAGGCCTTATACCCCAAAAGAACCTTGTTGATTTTACCAGAATTTCTAAGAGCAACTTCAATCTATGATCTTATTTATAGCCCAAGCTTCCCTTTCTTATTTTGATTTAGTTTCTTGCTTTTGGTGCTTAATGTAAAATGGTCCTTCATATTTTCCTGGCTTGAGAAACAACTTTTGTTTACTATAATAATATACATAAACTAAAATTACAGTTTATTAAATTCCTTGAGAAACTGAAGCGAAATATAATTATACTCAGTAATTACATTTCCTCTTTCAGGTGATTATTAAATACCCTAAGCACTTGTTGATCTGTCCTTGTCCATTTGGTATTATTGCGTGTATCTTATGTAATACTAAGCTCTTCAAAATATATTGTCATGATTTTATATCTGACCTTATGAATCATAAGTAGTTTCCTAGTGATTACTTTTAATAGTAGATATCAATATAATTTAATTATCATTAACAAAATGCACATCACTAACAAAAATCTACCTTATTTAAATGTTCAAAAACTGCCCTATAATGTTGAATATTTTTAGACTCAGGCCATAAAAACGATGTGCTTTCTCTCCAAGAAAAACAAACCTTTGAAAGAATTCAGTTTTAGAAATAGATTATAAGCAAACTATGGTTTTCAAATATATTATACTACACTTCTAAATTGCTTCCTAAAATTTGCAACACATACTATAATTGTTATTTTCAGTCCCTGACTAATGCTTGTAACCATCTGAACAAATAGCACCACACATTATCTATAATCCACCTTTTACCTTTGCAAAAGCTCTGATCAGCTCTTACGTAAACACCAGAACATATCAGAGGGATGGATTCCACTGTCATTGGAAAAGATGTTGATTTTGTTGTCAATGACCCACTCTTGTCTTAGTCTGCACTTTGTTCATCTGATCCACGTTAAAGTTAAACAGTCATAAACAACACTGGAACAAAGACAAAAATCCATGAAAACTAGCTAGTTTAGATACCTCTTCAATGGATATGTTTTCTTTGTTTATTACTTTAAAAAAAATGCCATGGTTGAAGAAGGCAGCAAAGGCCTGAATAAATCAGAGGTCTCCATTCAAGGATTTCAAGGACCTATTAACAGTTTCTGTGGGAAGGAAAAAAAGCACAAAGGAAAAATGAAATTTCTTGGTTTGAATTATATAATAAAGTATACTTCAATAAATAAAATGAATTAAAGCAAAGAAATAAACAGTAACCTGGTACATTTCAAATTCTCAAGGTAATTCTGATACCAATGTTTTTAAAGATTTTATATTTTTATGCAGTTTATTTTATTCCTTTCCCTGGACTCCTCTCAGATAACCTTACAGAGGTTCTTTTATTCTCAAAAACAAACAAATGAACTAAACAAATGAAAACAAAAAACAAACAAGCAACAATAACAACAAAAATATCCCCATACCCAACACACACAACAAAAAACAAACAACAACAACAAAAAATCATGGAGTCTATTTTGAGTTGGCTAACTACTCCTCAGCATGAGACTTGCCCTGTCATATGGTTGGTACACCCAGTGTCACTCCATTTCAGAAAAGTGACTTCTCCAGTCTGAAAAGGTATCAGTTAAAAATAGCTTTTTGGCCGGGCGTTGGTGGTGCACACCTTTAATCCCAGCACTCGGGAGGCAGAGCCAGGTGGATCTCTGTGAGTTCGAGGCCAGCCTGGGCTACCAAGTGAGCTCCAGGAAAGGCACAAAGCTACACAGAGAAACCCTGTCTCGAAAAACCAAAAAAAAAATAAAAAAAAAATAAAAAAAATAAAAACAGCTTTTTGATTAGTGGTAGAATTTTGTGCTCATTTCCTTTTCTCTATGCTGGGATTTTGTTTGCCTCAAATTTGTGCAAGTATTGTTAATGAGGCCAGGAACTTGAGACTAGATAGGTCACGGGTTTAGACAAAACTTACTACTATTTTTCTGTTAAATACAAATAGCAATAAAATGACCCTTAAAGACAAATTGCTTTGCACAGGTCAGTGCATCATTGAACCCCCATTAGAGAAAAGCCTTCTTACAGGAGATGGTAATTAATTCAGAGACACACAACTAGACAATACCCAAAGAGTGAGAGATGCTGGATTAATCAGCCCTAAATAGGATGTCTTCATCATGGTCCTTCCTTCAAGGTTAGAGTGTGTAAAGACCTTAATTGCCAGAAGTATATGAAATGCCAAGAAAACAGCATTTTTAAATTTCAACAGGACTGATGTATATATGAACTCAGAGATGCTGTGACAACATGAACCAAACATAGAAACTTGTATAAACCACTACTGAAAAGCACTTCAGGGAAGATAGTGTTCTGGTTGAATAAATAAAAGAATCCCAGTGCTGGAGACAGGGAGTTGGCTCCATGGGGAAAGACTGTAAAAGTCAGTGGGGATAGAAGACACCCAGGAAGCAATGCCTTCCAAACACAGCAGGACTAGCATACATAAGAACTAAACTCAGAACCAGTGGCATCTGTACAGTCTCTGCACAGGACCAAGAAAGATGAGATACCAGCTCTGAACAGGAGATTTAGAGATGATCTCCCATCCTTAACCAACAAGTTATCTCCAATTTGTGACTATTTGCAAAGGAAAAATAAGTTTTCTCCAGTGGAGTCTCACCGGGTATACAAACCACACGCAAGGACAGGCCACATGTCCGAGAGTATAAGGCCAACCCAAATCAAAGTGAACTCATTGGCATTTGGGGAGATTGTGTGTGTGTGTGTGTGTGTGTGTGTGTGTGTGTGTGTGTCCCATCTTGTAGTGATTTGTACAGGCATAATTTATTTTACTTTAGTGATCTTTTGCTTATAAGTTATGGTTTCCTGTTTTGGGTTTTCTGTGTATGCGCGTGCCTCTGAGCGTATGTGCTTCTCATTCCTTTTTCCCCTTTTGTTTGTTTTATTTTTTTTTTTCATTTGCTTGTTTGTTTCCTAAAGAGAGAGAGAAAGGTATAGATTTTAATGGTGTGTGGGGGATCTTAAAGGGGACAGGGGAGGAGAAACTTAATGAGAATATATTGTATAATAAAAAAAACTGTTTTAAATAAAAAAAAAGCTCAGTCCTGTTGACATGACCCTGGACAATCTTATTATAAAATGTGACGTATCATCAAATTATTTGCTCTGCTTTGATAATGAGATCAGCAATCTGATTATAGCCCAAAGAAAAGAAGCAAAACAAACAGTAATAGTTTTATCATGACTATCTATTGTGATAAAATTAAATTAATACTGCTTATTATTTATCAAATAACATAAATGATATCAAAAAATCCCTGAACCTTTGGGAACAGACTGAAAAAAATAATTTGAGTGACCCAGAATGCAAGAAAGCTGTAACATAATTTTGATGTGATTGATGATAGACATGTCCTAGCCATTTTAAATACGTACTATACTTGCTGAATTAGTTGAGTTTAGTATTACTATGATGAGACATCATGACATAAAACAGCTACAGGATTAGAGGGCTTGTTTGGATTACACATCCTCAATCACAGACTCTTGAGGGAAGCCAAGGCAGGAATAGGAACTCAAACTGTGAAGGAACCTGGAGGCAGAAGCTAATGCAGATGCTATGGAGTGGGGGCTGCGACTTCTTGGCTTGATCCTCATGACTTGCTCAGCCTACTTTCTTATACCACTCAAGATGACCAACCAGAGATTTTCCCATACACATTGAGCTTATCCCTTCCCTATCACTAACTAAGACAATGTCCAGACTTGCTTATATCTAGACCTTATGGAAGCAATTTCTCAACTGAAGTCCCCCACCTCTTATACTGGCTGGTTTTATGTCAACTTGACACAAGCTAGAGTCATCAAACAGGAAGAAGAAAATGCCTTCAAAAGCTCCAGCTCTAAGGTGTCTTCTTGATTAGTGATCAATGGGGAAGGGCCATCCCAGGGCAGATGGTCCTGGTTTCTTGAAGAAACCAGGCTAAGCAAGCCATGTGAAGCAAGCCAGTAAGCAGCACTCCTCCACGGCCTCTGTATCAGGTCTTGACTCCAGTTTTCTGCCCTTCTTAAGTTCCTATCCTGACTTCCTTTGATATTGAACAGCAATGTGGAAATACAAGCTGATAAACCCTTTCCTCCCTAACTTGATTTTTGGTCATGGTGTTTTGTTGCAGCAATGGAAACCCTAACTAAGACATTTCCCTGCAGACAAATATGGTTTATATAAAGTTGACATTAAACTACCCAGCACATATGTGAAGTTGTATATTTATAATATTTTATATAGAAAAGAGGAAAAACTTTTCTGAAGAAGTGAGGTCATCAAACTTTAATTTTAAACTTGAATTTTGCCATTGGCTATGAGTCTATATGGCTATCCTCTCACTAAACATCCAAAAGTAAATCTCAAACACCACCTCAAACATTGTGTTTGTGGGAACTGAAGAGGTTACATTTGAGCACTTGAAATAAAATCATTAGTTATATGACTAGTTATGTATCTTGTTGGTCACCCATCCATTCAGAAATGTTGACAAGACTATTCTGAATCATCTATATTTTTGCTGAAACTTTCATTAATATAATCACAGCATGACCCATTGCATTGCTCGTACATATAATACATAGCTTCTGACAAAGTAGTTTTCACTTGGACCTTTCTGAGGTCCATGCTTGAAGTTTCTACTGTATTCTATATTCTATCACCTTGAGTAAACAAATGTCACAAAAATCATAACTGAGTTATTTATTCATAGTCATAATAGATATGAAGACTCTAGAATCACACATCATATCCTAAACCACTGATTTTGTTACTTTGTGTAGGTACTTGGACAGTTAATCGTCAGAATTCTAGTTTCTTTACTATTGGAATAAGTTAAATAACAAATTATTCAAAATAGTCTTCCACATTAGTATATCAATGTAATTATAACCATTTGCAAACATAAAATCCCCACAGAAACCAAATCCTTCAAAACCAAAGCAATACAAGCCTACTTAAAATAATTTAAATCCAAATCCAGAAGTTTTGCTGCACTTTATATTGTTCATCATGATGTATTGTATAATTGACAATTTTTATAAGTTGACATCATCTGTAATCATGCATTTATTTTATTCATATTCCACTTACTTTCAAAAGGAAATTAGTAGATGTATCATACAAATGTAATACGGTATGTTTAGATACTATTAATAAAAGATGTAGGACAAATTGTAAGAGGGAAATGGAAATATTTTAAATTTTGATGGTATTATATCACAGTCAATCACAAACTACCAATAAGTTGCACAGAAATCAAAAAACATGAGGCTTCCGAAAATAGATGTGAAGAACCGTTACCTAAAATTTGAGAAATCTCATCTACATATTAGTAAATTAAAAATGCTCTTGTGTCTCAGTGACATGACACTGTAGTACAATTCTCAGTACCAAGGTTGCTTTTGATGATAGCAGCTAGCAGAAGTGAAGCTCAGGAGAGAGTGTAAAGCAAGAGGTGAAGGCATGGCCTCTATAGACTACAGCGTTAGAAATTCATCTTTGACCCACATTACCTGCGCAGGCTGGTGACACTATCAAAAGCTCTTTGTGTGGACCCATAAATATGACTCTATTATTTGCAAGCATGTATGGCTCCATCGAATAGCATGAACCACATTAATCAACCGTAAACTGATAAATAAATAATGGGTCACCTAAAATATCTTAAATGTTCTCGCCTAGCTCTGTTTCCTTATAATGATCCAAGGAAAGCCTATGGATTAGTGTTGCTTAGAGAAAAAAATGAGTAAAATACATCAAATGCAGTATTATACTCTGCTTGACATCAGATATTTTTTCTTTATTTAATTTTTATACAATATTTTTAACAAATTTATATTAGCTAAGAGTACTAGAGGACAAGTATCATTTAGAAAGCTCCTCAACCCTGGTATCCCAGTAAAAATAACATGTCTTGATTACCATTGACTATTCTGTTGTTTGAGAATTTAGATGTGACATTAAACTACAACTTTGGGTGTAGCATTAAATGGGATCCCTGCTGCTTTTAAATAGCAGAGTACAGTGCAGGCAACTGCACATCTACAGATAGTGTAAACTGATGAGGGGAAGATCCACAGAACTCGAGAGGACAGGTTTTCTACTACTCATCTCCAGTAAGGTGAAATGACTGGATGGCCAAGCCAGAACCCTAACAGGCTCCCCTAGCAGCCCTGACATGGACCAGGCCTAAGTTTCGGTTCACTAAAACGGGCTGGAGCTGAGCAAGCAATTCTCAGGAAAACCACAACTTAGGGCAACCAATCAACAGGTGCCCCCCAGCCTCCTGCTGGCTCAGCCGGCACCCCCAAGCCCCTTCTGCTGGCTCAGCGATGTCCCCCAGACTTCTGCTAGCTAAAGAGAGCTTTCTCTACCCTCTCATCAACAAGACCCTAGACACTAGACACCCCCCTCTCCCATCACCAATGGGCCCCTAACCACTACAGTCTCCCACCAATGAATTCCCAGACTAATCTTTCCTCCACCAATCAGCACCAGATTAATCCTTCCTATCTGGAATTCCCCTAACTGTGCTTAAAAGGAGCTTACCACCCCGCTTCGGGGTCTCTATTTGCAACCCCATCATGCTGGAAATAAACGCTTTTGCTAAATTGCATATGTGACTGTTGGTCTTTCTTGGGGGCTTCTCTTGGACCCTAACATAAGGGAAGGTGATGCTTAATATTTTCCAGAAAATCACAATCCCATAGATCATTAGGATTGGGTGATAAAAACATTGTTGAAGAACAATTGTCAAAGAGTTTTAATAAAATGATACAGAATTGTATTGTCTTTCAAAATTAGGAAGTAGGAAATATCAGACAAGTAAGTCTGTAGTAGCATACATGCAAAATAGCGTGTATTCAAATTGTATTCTTGGCTCTGTTAGCTAAATAATTGCTCATTCTCTTATTTGGTTATAGAGGTCGTTTATACATTTATAAAATATTATGTTTTAGGTCTTTTTCGTTTAAAAGTGCTAAAAATAATATTTTTCATGTGATTTTCATAAACAAGGGGTTATTTTGTGGAAGTCAATATCATAGCAATATTATTATTATCATATAATAAAAATTCAGTCCCAAACAATAGTATAAACTAAGGAGAAAATAGAGCATTATAATGTTAAAATGAAGTTAGTGTTTGATAGTCTAATTAGCAAGTTGTTTTCCAAAATTTTACTTTGGATTTCTGAGCATTTTGTCTTCAGTGTAGCAGCAGGAATGGGGCTCAATACACTTCTTAGCACAGGTGTATAAAGATGATTATTCCTTCTTTTTCATGGTTAATTAGAAATTTTCAAAAGAAAACTATTTCACTTTCTAAGTGATTAAAATTCCATATCCACTCTTTAGACAAGAGCAGGTAGTTGTATTAGATTTTTTTACGTACAATTCAATGTCTCCTAAATAGTTATATTATTTTTTAGAAAATTAAATTTAATTAAATGTATGTCATATGTAAAGAAAATAGTAAGAAAGAGATAGGGGCAGTCAAGAGTTTCCACTGAGAATTTTAAAATCATTGCTTATTACAATAGAATTAAAATTTATCAACCACAAAATGACATAATAAAATTTTACTATAATTTTAAGATTTTCTGGGTTATAGTGAATATAATTCTCTTTGTGCATTGTTTGCACATGAACATTTTAAGTATTTCAAAGCCTTACATCATCATTACTGCCCATTAGCTCAACAGTTATATAATCATCATTTTTGAAAGCAGATTTTTATTTATGAGGTAAGGAGTATTCAATGTTATCATTCCAAACTGCATTCTCCTCAGAAGCTAACAGACATCACACCATTATTTAACAGCCTTTGTTCCCTTGAGTAATATCATAATGCATTTCCTTTGATATGTTTATGTCCCTTGTTGTCAATTAGCTGAGGAGAAGCAGTCATTCTTAGTAGCATCTTTATTTCTGTGTCTGGTGTGTCATCTGTCAATGTGTCAACAAGAAAAGACAGTGGTTGTTGAACTTTTGAGAGTATTTTCCATGATTACTATTTCATTTCCTGGTGTGGGATTTAAGCCATGTTCCCTTCAAGCAATTTCATTTACGTGAATCCCCCAAATTCACATACAGATGAAAAATTCAAAGTATGCATTTATTTGTTGTATCTGTACAGCATCAAGAATGAGGTGTAATGCTCAAAAGAACAGAAGATGAAGGCATAGTTTTCACTGAAAAGAGAAGATTAAACAAGTCTGAAGCCTAGAAAATCATAATGAAGTGTAGTAGGCATACACTGTAAATGAAAAATGCCTGTTTATAATGTCTTTGATATAAAGGAAATAAAGCTGTATACATTAATTTCAAGTAAACATTATTAAACATATTGAATTGGACCAGCTCACCTAGGCAGATATTTAATATAAACTTCCCTAAAGTACTACATTATTCATAGAAGAAAATTAGAGTCAATTAAGAAATATTATAAATGGGGTTTTTCTGTCTTATCCAGTCCCACAGCCATTTCCAAATAATCACTCAGAGGCTTATATTAATTATATATATATTTGGTTGGTGGCTCAGGCTTATTACTAGCTAACTCTTATATTTAAATTAACCCATTTCTATTATTCTATATTTTGTCATGTCTCTTGGCTTTACCTATGCTCTACCCTGGTGGCTGGTTCTCATGCTTGCCCCTGACTCAGCCCTTTTCCCTGTATCTCTGCTTGGATTTAACGCCCAGCCTTATTCTGCCTGGATATAGGCCAAATCAGCCTTATTTATCAACCCATGAGAACAACACATATTCACAGGGTACAGAAGGACCATCCCACAACATTTCCCCCTAATCAAAAAGGAAAGTTTTAACTTTAAATAGTAAACTTACATATAAAAAAGAGTTATCAAACAAGAATTACAGTTATAATATCTAGTCTGTTTGTATTTCGAAAAATTAAAGAAAATACTCTATCATGTATCTTATTTTTATGAGTCTAAAATCTTATATCTAATTTATCTTTTATCATAACTAAAGAAAACTATAATTATAACTATCTCATCTTCAACCCCATCAAAGACCCCAGAAGGATATCATATTTTCTTAGTAAACAGGAAGTACATTGAAAGCAACTTTTAAAATTCTAGAAATGACAGAGACATCAGGTTGACTGGACAGTCACCCCAAGTTCTGTAACATTAGAGCATCCTTCATCATCCTACAGGCCTAGAGTATCTGGCAGAATTCAATGAAGCAGGAAGTTTGAAGGACTGTCCCATCTGTATTGGCAAAGTTCATTAGTTGCTTTCCTCTGTGTCCTGAAGAATGTCTGGCAGTTTCTTCTGTGAAGCAGGAACCTGAAGGACCATCCTGCCTTGTTTTGGCAAAGTTTAGTGGTCACTTTCCTGTGGGTCTTGAATGTCCAGTTTATACAGCGTATTTTCAAGCAGTCCATACAAGAAAAGTTTTTTTTGTTTTGTTTTGTTTTTTGTTTTGTTTTTTTTTTTTTAACCAAAACGGCTAGCTTTGCCACATTGCCACATTGAAAACAAACTCCATAAGGAGTTTCTTCTATGCTCTTCATCTTCTTGGAAGTAATTGATTTTACCAGGAGCAGATGTAACTCACTGTCAACAAAAGTTCTTAAAACATTTTAAATGCCATATTCTGTAGGTCTTTGAAGATGGCATAGCTATCTGAAACATATCTCTGTATTACCTTGAAAACAAAACTAACATGGCTATAAGTTTCACTATTATAGATGACTAACAACTATTAATCTATACTTTTTAGTTATACATTATATTTTTATATAATAAAATGAGTTACATAACAGCCATGCAGGCAACACAACATTGGAAGTAGGCAATATAACCAAGATTCCCTTCATTATATATCTTAGAGACCATGCCACAACAGAGTAGTAGTTAGTTGTACCACATATCAAAGAATGTCAGGATAATCCAGGTATACTAGTGTAACTTCACAATATACTCCAATAGATATATTGATGATAAAGAATATAACAATAACTTTACTCAATGTTAATGAAACTGAACATGAATAAATTCATTAAACTCATGGTCAGTAATGGGTAAGAGTAGCCAAACACAACAGCCATGCAGGCAACACAACATTGGAAGTAGGCAATGTAACCAAGATTCCCTTCATTATATACCTTAGAATATTCAAAAGGGATTACAATTGTTGGTTGTGTTAATGTAATCAGGGCCTAAGAATAATTCACTGTTTTGACTGAATGTTCCCCTAAGAACATTTTGGAGAAAAATGCAGTTTTTTAGATTTTACTAATCATCATTTTTGGATAACAAGAAAATGAGTAAATGGCATATAGGTTTATAAAAAAAAAAGCAAGGCAGTTTTCAAATTACTCACAAATCAACATTATTTTTCTGGACATTCCAAGTTTCAATATAATTTTATAAGTGATATTTTATTCACCTCTGTAAAAAATCTCTGTCTTACTAACTGCTACAGAAAGCTACCTGGTTGCCTTGCCCAATGGTAACTCAAAGAAGATATGACATAATGAAATGAAGAACCCACTGATGTGCAATCAGCTTCTTACTCATTGCCTCTACTTAACCTACGTAGCTATCCACACCAGTAATGAAGACATCAATGTTATGTTCATATCTGTTAATTTCTTAAACTGTTCTCAAATCTATCTACTTTGTTATATCATTCAGCTAATGTGTTTTTCAGGCTCTGTTTTCCTAACTGTACTCCATATCTTTACTATTACTTTGCTTTAATTTTATCTCACCAGAAAACAAAGTGTTTCAAAGTGAAATTTTCACTGTGACTGAGCCTACAAAGGACCTCTTTGCTAGAAAGGTCCTACAAAGGAATAATCAGAAATGTTACAGTCATGTTTTTAGCCTTATAGCTCACGCAGGGCCCTTGCTTGCTGCTGCAGCGTTTGTGAGCCTATGTGTGCCCTACTTCGTTGATTTAGTGGCTGTGTTCTCTTGGCGTCCTCCATTCTTTCTGACAGTCTTTACTTCCCTTCTTCTATGGGTTATCCAGTCTCCAAAAGGAGGGATCCAATGGAGAGCTCCAATTTAAACTGTCTCTCTGTGTCTCTGTCTCTCTCTTTGTCTCTGTCTCTGTCTCTGTCTCTCTCTCTCTCTCTCTCTCTCTCTCTCTCTCTCTCTCTCTCTGCATAATATCACACTGTCAGGCTCTGCATCTGCTCCCATCTGCTTCCTGAGGAAGCCTCTCCGATGGCAACGGGAAAAGACACCAATCTATGAGTATAGCGGAATATAATCAGGAATCATTTAATTGATTTTTAATGATTTTGCAGGTCTTATTTATTTCTACCCTGGTTTTCTAGGTGATCCAGGCTCCAGTTTCTGGCTATCCAGGCAGAGAAGGGCATACAATCCCTCTCATGTCCATGGAACTCAAGTTAAAGCAGACATTAGTTGGCTCTTCCAACAAGTCTTGGGCCATCATTACCAAGGCATATCTTATAGGCAGGACAGATTGCATATGGGGGGGTTTTGTGGCTGGGTTGGTGTCCAAGGTTCTCTCTTCTTAGCCTGGAAAATAACTTCTCACTCCAAAGAGAATGGAATTTAGGGCTAAAAACTTCCAAGAGATCCAAGCTATTACCAGCTCCACTTCAATAATCTGTGTGGAAATTGTCCTCAGTAATGGGGCTCCACTGTCAGTTTTCAGTTTCCACTGCACTAGGTTTCCAAACTGTCCCTGCCCCCAAATGTCTCCTAGTTCCATCTGTCTCTCCCTACATTCTCTCCCTCCAACTTCTCCACCTGATCACTCCCACTACAATCACTATCTGGACCCAGTCCACCAGCAAAATCTGTTCTATTTCCCTTTCCCAGAGAGGTACATGTTTCCCCTCTAAAGCCCTCCTCTTTACCTAACCTTTCTGGGTCTGTGGTTTGCAACTTGCTTATAATTTACTTAACAGAAAATATATATGTATAAGTAAATATGTACCATATTTGTCTTCTGGATCTCCATTACTTCATTCAGGATGATTTTTTTTTCTAGTTGCATCTATTTGCCTGAAAATTTCTGGATGTCATTTTTTTTTTTAAATATCTGAGTAATATTCGATTATGCAAATGTACCATATTTTCTTTTTCCATTCTTCACTTGAAAGACAACTAAGTTGTTTTCAGTTTCTGGCTATTATGAAGAAAGCTTCAATTAACATAGTTGAGCAAGTGTTCTTGTTGTAGGATGGAGCATCCTTTGGGTATGTGCCCAAGAGTAGTATAGCTGAATCTTGAGACAGATAAATTCCCAATTTTCTAAGGAACTGCCATATTGATTTCCACATTGGCTATACAAGTTGTACTTCCACCAGCAACAGAGGAGTGTCCTCCTTCCTCTACTGTGGTGATTCCTCTGCAGGCTTTACAGCAGGGAGGGGAAAAATGATTCACAAAGAGACAAGGATGAATCCTGGCTCAGCCTAATTGTATTGTAACTGGCACTGGACTAGGCCTTCTAGAGTCTGGCCAAGATCATTTTACTTTAGCCGTATTTAAACATAGCACGATGTTTGAAAAAAGTATTCAGATAACAATTAACTCAGTCCCAAGTGCACAACAATTTAAGAC
>CABHPH010118543.1:0-17709 GCA_902168325.1 Peromyscus nudipes | reverse complement strand
TATATATATATATATCATTATTTATGTTTAGATATAGAGATACATATATTTAATATTTTTCTACTGGATATACTCTCATGTTCAAATTCAACAAATTGTATTTACTCTCTGCGTAGCATGGGTAGAATACGTAGTCTGAAGTGGATTTTTATTACGAGTGATAAAATACAAATTAGACACTGAAGACAACATTGACATTTATGGCTTCCCATACAGCAACCACTATATATGTTTACTAGCATTCAAAAACACACACACATTTAAGGTTTACAAAAACCAACACACACACACAAAAAAAAAAATCAGTGAAAGAAATCGATTTGGTGCTTGCTGTTTTAAACTATGTTTTACAGAAGTGGAAACTAGAGTGATTTGCCCAAGGCCATGTAGTTAGGAAGTAGTGGAAAGGAGGGAAAGCATGTCTTTTGAATACAAATTCTGTGCTTTTCCCATGATAACACACACCTAGTCTAATAATAAAGTAGGGCCCCCAGGTGCTCAGAGAGGCACTGAGACAAATGTTTTAGCTATTTAGAGGAGAGGTAACAAGCCACTGGGGGAAGTACATGTGCACCGTATTTAGGGAGCCTCTCCTTTTCTGCCTCTTAACTCAAATGACCCTGGTGGTGAATGTCTCAGGTTCTGCAAGATATATTCGGAAAAGAGTAAGAAACAGCCCAGGGGCAGAGCAAAGTGTACACACAGTGTAAGAGCAGGCAGAGTGGAAGAAAACCTGCTTAAATGAAATGAACAATTCAAAGAAGAAAAAAAATGAATATTCAGATAGCGGAGGCTGAAATGTAGATTCCGATAATGAGACTGAAAAATGTAAATTCAGGCCACATTGTTTCATTTGTTGAATTTGGGCTAAAGGAGATCAATCCAGTGTCAGCCACTAGAATGGTCTGCTGTGATGGAGGTTATCTCACTTAAGCCAGACAGTGAGGCAGACAGCAGCTATATGTGACTATGGAACATTGGAAATGTGTCCATGTCAGTGCCATGGAGCAGCTGACTTTTGGGTTTTGCTTAATTTTAATTAATTTTAACTTAATCACACAGAGACGATGGCTTCTGCTTTATGTAGTGAAATATCTAGATGGTTCTCAGCATGGAGTTGCTGAGTACTTCTCAGTTGAGAGGGGTCAAATGAAGGCTCTTTCAGTAAATTGGGGTGCTTGAGTAGATTTTTTCCCCTCTGTCTCAGGAGAGAAAGGGAACAGTTTGAGTGAGATTTAGTACTAGTTCACGCTGGCTTGAGATCTAGGAACAGTCCAAGTTTGTTCCAGAAGAAGTGAACAATGGCAGTACACGTAAGAGATGCTGTGAGGAAGCAGGGG
Organism: Peromyscus nudipes; assembly: GCA_902168325.1. Classification (NCBI taxonomy): domain Eukaryota; kingdom Metazoa; phylum Chordata; class Mammalia; order Rodentia; family Cricetidae; genus Peromyscus; species Peromyscus nudipes. Next base: position 16,369 of record CABHPH010118543.1, on the reverse strand, counting down.
TTGGAGCTGTCCACTCCAAGTGCTTGTCAGATGTGTTTTGTCTCCCCAACCTGAGCTGGATGGGAAATAATAGCAAATGAACAAACAAAAGATTGATAAGGACTGGTTTTGAAGGAAAGACAATTTGATCCTTTTTAAGACACTTGAGTTGTATCTTTGAGGTATATTCCTTTAAGCATCTATCCAAACCCCATACCAACTTTAGGATGCTTTACAAATGCAGGAGATGTTGAATAAGAAATATCCTTTCAAAAGCTAGGCATCACCATGTAGTCCTAGCATTAAGCAAGCCAAGGCAGGAGGATTGTAGCAACTTCAAGGCCACATAGGCTACATTGTGAATCCCAGGCCAGCTCAGGCTACAGAGTGTAACTCTGTCCCAAAAGTGAAGCAAAGGTGTCTGATTGGGCTTGTCTAGGGGATAGACGAAGGCAAGAGTTTGTCCAGAGGAGAGCCAGCCTTCCACTTCTTTATTCCAAGTGGAGGAGTTCTTCAATGCTATCCTTGTTGTCTATATGCTAACGCAGCATAATAAATAAAAGAAAGAGAAAGAGAAAAGGGTGAGAGAGATATATGCACACAGAAGAGAGAGAGAGAGAGAGAGAGAGAGAGAGAGAGAGAGAGAGAGAGAGAGAGAGAGAGAGAAAATTAGAGAAGAGTGGGGTTTTGGAGGGAAGCAGGTTCATGTCCCACCATCAAATCTGAAGACCACAGCATCTTTATCATGATCTTCATCCATTATTTATTTATTATTTTGGATGAGCTGATGAGTTTATTGGGATTAGTTACAGAATTATTCGTGAGGGTTTTCTTTACAAGAATGCAAACACAGCAGCATCAACAGACGCCCACTCCAGAGTGACAGCTCATGAAATGGGGACCCCCTCCAGCTCACCACAAGACTTGCAGGCATCTGAACAGATTGGAGGTTGCCTCCTTCAGGCAGCTTAGCTGGTCTGAGCATCTCCTCTGTATGTAAACAACCCTTACTGTTTATTTATCCTTAAGGAAGGCAGGCTCTTGAAAGTCTGATAAGCTTCAGGTATTTCCTGAGACTCTGAGGTTTATCTTCCTGAATCTTTTTTTTTTAATTTATTTTTCTCCCATACAATAGATCCCAGTTTCCCCTTCCTCCATTCTGAACAATAAAAGACCTTCTGGAGGTATTATTATCTCTGATTTCAAGCTGTGCTACAGAGCTATAGTAATAAAATCCATACGATATTGTCATATAAACAGACAGGTTGATCAATGGAATCACATTGAAGACCCAGATATAAAACCACACACCTATGACACCTGATTTTTTTTATAAGGAATCCAGAGAGACAAAATAGAAAAGAGAAAACATCTTCAATAAATGGTGCTGGTCTAACTGGATGTGTGCATTTAGAAGAATGCTAACAGATCCATATTTATCACACTGCACAAAAATCAAGTTCAAGTGGATCAAAGTAAGACCTCAACAGAAAACCAGACACACTGGACCTGATAGAAGAGAAAGTGGGAACTAGCCTTGAACACATTGACACAGGAGACAACTTTCTGAACAGAACACAGAGAAAGCAGGGACTGGTATCAACAATCAATAAACGGGACCTCACGAAACTGAAAAGCTTCTGTAAGGCAAAGAACACTGTGAATAGGGCAAACTGGCAGCTACAACATGGGAAAAGGTTTTCACCAACTGCACTCCCATTGAGGACTAATGTACAAAACATAGAAAAAAACTCAAGAGACTAGACGTCAACAAACCAAATAACCCAAATGAAAAAAATGGAGGGATCTCAGATGGCCGAGAAACACTTGAAATATTCAACATCCTTAGCCATCAGGTAAATGCAAATCAAAACTACCCTGAGATTCCGTCTTACACCTGTCAGAAGGGCTAAGATCAAAAACCCAAGTGACAGCTCATGCTTGCAAGGATGTGGAGCAAGGGGAACACTCCTCCACTGCTGGTGGGAGTGCACACTTGTACAGTCATGATGGAAATCAATATGGCAATACCTCAGAAAACTGGGCATCGATCTACCTCAAGACCCAGCTATACTGCTATTGGGCATATACCCAAAGGATGCTCCACCCCACCACAAAGACACTTGCTCAACTATTTTCATCTGTTAATTTTAAGGTCTATGGCTTCGTTAGATTTAGCCTCACTTCCTGTGGCATTCACATCAGTCAGTATTGGTGACAGAGTATCTGTGTGTAAGATGCCATAGTTGGCATTGCCACAGCAGTAGGCTAATCCTCTGTCTTGAGGATGTCTATAGTGTTTGGAGGACAAAGGATGGAATACAAAACCATCCTGAACAAAGACTGTTTTGTTTGTGTGTAAGGAAGGAATACAATTTTTTATGGAAAACACCAGGAAGTGTTTAGAAGAGAAAATAGAAGCTCATCTTATAGGTTGGACAGAAGCAGAGCCAATATTCGTATTAATTTTATTACCCAGAAACTTTTATTTTCCCCCACAAAATGAGCTATGCAGCCACAAGTACCATTAGGTGCTGTTAGACGCACCATTCTGAGTTGTGGCTGGAACAGCTATGGTTCTTTCTTTTTCTTTTCTCTCTCTCTTTCTTTTAAATGTTTGCCAGTTTAGATGCTTGGTTAGTTCCCAGATCTGAAGAAGAGGGGTTAGCTGGTGCACGGTAGTGAAGGGGTGTGTAGTGAGAGGAGCTGAGAAAGCATAGTGGGACTGTAGTTGGTACAGACCTCACGAAATCTTTTGTGGCATTTAAAGCATTTAACTTTGGTTCTAAGGACAATGGAATGTTAATGAATCATTCCTGGAAGTAGATGCTGCCAGGTTGAGCAATTTTTATTTGTAAACATGGTAAACTGCTTTAACCAGTTTAAATGGAAAAAAATATTGAGAAATATAACTAGTTTCAACATACAACTCAAATAGAAGGCATGAAGTAGATTAAAGGGAAGTGCAGCTATTGATGGGCATCAGCATAAGAGAACTCAGATACATAACCAGGGTACATAAACTGGTTATGTGACATGGTCTCCTGTCATTCCTGTTAGAAGTGACCTCTGATTTTATCATGGATGTGCACTCTAATGTGTTTACACAACCTCCACCAGACTGCTCTGAAGGTCTCGGCATGTCTTTCATGTTCTTCTTTAAAAATGTCCACCTTGTCTTTGTCATCATTTTCTAAATTGAACTCCTCTGGGAATGGGTCTGATGAACCTTCTACCTTAGGGAAACATAGACCTTTAAATTTTGAAATTCTGAAAACAAATCAAACAAAGAAAAGAAAAACGAAAGCATTTAGAGGTCCTGTTGGTTAAGAAAATGCAATATCTGGCCTGGGAAGTGAGGAACATTCTAGTTGGGCAAGTCAACGGACTGCTAAAAGGCCACTCTCAGGACGGCAGGGCCACTCCAAGGAAGGCAGATTCATGGAAGCCATGTTAAAGAGACAGATATAATGATTATTCCTTTAATGGGATGTTGTATTTTTTTCCTTCCTAGAATTCTTGGTCTCTATCACAGTCCCTACAAGTACCTTGTGGTTCTGTTGGACTTACCATTCTGAGTCCTGCCTGGAAAAGACATGACTCTTCTCTTTTTCTTTTTCTTCTCTCTTTCTTTCAGTGTTTGAAGAACCTAACTATGCGTCTTCTGGATTGGGGTTCACTACTCTATTTCTCTAAAGCATCCCCACCCCACTTCACCTTATGTGTCCCATCACTATGTGGCTGACTGCTGCCGTGTATATGATCTCTGTGCTGGCTTCACTCAAATTACATGACCATTCTCCCTTCTTTTCCCATTCTGCTCTACCAGATCGCTGCTGAGATTTCTAGCTTGCCTGCCCTGAGGTTTTTCTTTCACACTCTAATAAAATTGTTCTAAAGCTGAAAAAAATCCTGGGAAATAAAATTTATGCAAATAGTCACAAAATATTGTAGGCAGATTATTCTGTCCCTCCAGCCAGCTCCCAAATCATGACACGGAGACTTATTATTAATTGTGAAAGCTTGGTTGATAGCTTAGGCTTGTTACTAACTAGCTCTTATAACTTAAATTAACCCATCTTATTCATTTGTGTGTTGCCACGCGAATGCACAACAAAATGGGGTAAACATCTAAAGCTTAGAGAATTCATTATTTAGATACATGAGAAATATGAGTAGAGCTGTGTTGGTTGTAAGAAAATAAACCTGCCAATCATCTGAAGGCTCATGGAATCGAGCTAAAGAAACTACATAACTGTTTAGAAGCCATTAATTATTTGGATATAAAATAGATACATGACTAGAACTCTGATTAGGGAAAGTAAATTTTAAGTTATATGAAGCCTTGGGATATAACGGTCATTTAAATGGATTTTGCCACTTTTAAGAAGACTGAGTGTTACAATGGGGGGGATTCAGAACAAGGAGAGCCCTTTCCGAATGAGAAAGTTTATGGGTGATCTCTAGTGTTCAAGGCAGTATAGCTGTGAGAACAGAGGAGACAGGAAGAGAAGGTTTTACAAAGCTTTGAAGACAGTCCTGCCATGTTCAAGTGAAGATAAACAATTGGAGATAAATCTTTGAGTGTAGAAAGGACACAGCGACTGGAGAAATAGATACTGCTATTGTTTGTAAGGTTATAGGAACCCTTTTGATGATGCCTATTCCATATCCAACAAGTTCAGATACTATAACTCCGAGGGTTGCCTAACCCTCTTCTCACACAGTATCAAGAGTTATGGGTAATTTAATTGATTGGTAAATTTGGGAGGAATGTACTGTCATGCTTGGCCATACTTGACTCTTTCTTGCCCTCATAGGTCCTTATGTGGTTGAGATTGCTTCCTCAAACATTGGTCCAAGAACTTCAGCTACCTTGCTGCTACAGGGGAACAAATAGAAATTCCAACTTTTGAAGAAAAAGAGTCTGCATTAAGATCTTGCATTTATCTTTACATTGGCAGGCAATATTGAAAAATTAAGCACGAGTAAGTTGGTGGTACAGTATAAATACATGTTGAATGAAGGAGTAATTGGTATGGCTAGAGTGTGTGGTTTGGGGTTTTGAATTTGATCTCTGACTAGGGTATTTTGATATTAGTGGCTTTGAAGTGATTGTACAAATCTTCTTGGCACTGCTGTGGTTTTACCAAAATCTTAAAGCTTTGGGTCAGAAGTATCTTGACTTTGGTGAGTGACTTCAGATTTCAGTCAGCCTTGTCCAAGTAAAATGTTTCTATTAAGACAAAGTTCTAAACAAACATGGTCTTCCAACAAAAGCATTTTGACTGCAGGTAGAGCCCAGAAAGCACTTAGGTGCTAAAAATGCCTGTGTGGAGCTGGGTACAGGGCTGAGGACTTTCAGACGGTGTCAGATGAATCCAGCCAAGTGGACTTTGAAATATAAAGGTGGTTTTAGTACTTTCAGGCAATTTTTGTGAGGCCAGTGTGGAATTCTGTGTAGGCATGTAGAATTCTGTGTAGACATCGTAGCACCTGACATTCTAGGCTAGACAAACGTGGGTGGGTGGCCAAGACTAGCTATATCCAGACCATATTTCCATCTTCCAAGATGCCACTAGATCTTTTTTGTTAGAGAGAGAGAGAGAGAGAGAGAGAGACAGAGACAGAGAGAGAGAGAGAGAGAGAGAGAGAGAGAGAGAGAGAGAGAGAGAGAAAGTTAGAGAGGGAGAGGAAGGCAACTTACTTAAGGGAGGGCTTGCTGTTTTGGTCTATGATTTGAGGATGAAGTCCATCATGATGAGGAAGGTATGGCAGTAGAAGCAGCTAAGCTGTGATTTCTCATCTAAGCACACATCTTAGTAGAACAAGATGTAGAGTTCAGTTCATGATCCACTAGCTTTCTAATTTTCCCACAACCCATGCCATCCACACTAAAGATAGATCTTCCATTATCGCTTAAATTTCTCTGGACACACCCTGGAAATCACAGCAGCGTGTCTCCCAGCTGATTCTCTATTCAGTAAAGCTGACACTCAAACACCGCACATTAAATCAGAATCTTGGCAGGTAGCTCTTGGGCCTCACATCATTCCAACTTCTACCTCTGTGAGTGGCTTGAATTATTAAAGTACCTGATTGTCCAAAGTATTTCTCAGCGCCTGTCTATAGGGAACCAAGGCTCTATCCAGAGTAACAGTGTCCTTCACTGAGACCTAAAAGATGCCATCCGGACAAGAGTCAGATTCTCAGAGAGTACGTGGTGGAGATCTGCAGCCACTCTCCACTTCTGAGCAGCGAGTTGCTTAGTACTTGGAGGTCTTTTGTATCTGCTAGCTATTAAGACAGCAGGAAGAACAGGGTCAGGTGCCCCTGCTGAATCTCAGACACCTTGTTTAAAGAACATAACTGCATTGTGGAGGAGATCATTGAAATGCTCAAACACATGGAGGTTAACGAGCTGCTCCTTCTCTTGGAGATCCTGTACCTGCTGAAGCAGACTGTGCATGCCATTATGATGAAAGCCCATGAGGCCCTCAAGAAGTCCCTTGCATGTCAGTGAATCTTCAGCTCCTGACTACTGGGGGACCTCTGGGGATTACAGCCAGGATTCTGGCATGAGTTTTAGTCCTAACTTCTCTACACGTTTCCTACATATTAGTTCCTCAGTTCAGTGAGATGGTTCCATGGGTTCAAGTGGGTAAAAACACTTGCTGCCAATCCTGCTGACCTACATATCATCCTATGATAAAACATGGTGGGAAGAGAGGAAAAAAAATCTCCTGTGAGCAGTTCTCTGTCTTTTACTGATGCCATGTGATGTAACCCTGCCTTCACAAAATAACTAAAAATAGGAACAAAATTTTCAATGTCATCACTCCACATTGACCCCTAACATCTCATGTTCATCTCATAATGAAAAATGCCTTCAAAAGGTCCCCAAAGTCTTAACAAAATTAAAAGTCACACACTTTCAATGTACAATATCTCAGAATAAACACTATTCCAAAAGAAAGAATGGAGCCATAGCAAGCAAGAATGAAACCTAAAAGGAAAAACACCAACCTCTGCAGCTTCCTGTCAGGTATCTGGGGATCTGGATGGCATCATCTGGCGCGAACAGGATTGAATGGCCCCACCCCCAACACTGCTGTTGCTTGTAGCACACATAGCCTCTTCCTTGGGATGCAGTCCTGGCATTTCCAATGTCCAAGGTTCCTCATGACAGTTCAGGTTTCGCCTTCACAGCTTTATGCAACTATTGGTGAAATTATTAAGGCCACTCCACGTAATTAAAAGGAAGATTTATTTAATGGGTAACTTACAAATGAAGGGATAGGTAGGTCGCAGGGTCTGGGGAAGGTGTATCGCAGTCCAGCGGTGTTCTCTGGAGCTCTGCTTGGTCAACCTCTACTGTCCAGGGTCCAGGAAGAGAGAGAGAGAGTGCAAGCTGGCCCATCAGGCTCTTGGGTCTCTAGGTTCCTCCCTTGGCCCCGCCTTGTAGGCGTGACAGTTGCCAAAACCTCAATGGGGGTTGGAACTTCCAGATCAAAGCTGGAATGGCTACCAACTACATGCAACCGCCTCTCAGGGCCACTTTTCAAAGATTCAACCCTGCCTCAAACTGCCTGGCTTTGGTAGCTTTCTGAAAACTTGGTGCAAGCCTCTATGACTTTGTATGACCATTACAGAGTGCATGCCTACACAACCAGCCCCGTGTGTACAATGCTTCCAAGTTCTATTGCCAGTAGAGTTGTGGTTGGTCCCCTTTCTACCCTAGCGGTAATGGCAACTTCTCTAGGTGGTTATATGAGCAGGAAGACTCTTCAGCAGCATTCTCAGTTCAGGCTCTCTCCATCCATAGCCACAACTTGATCGTATCTCCCAGTTTCTCTTGTGGGTGGCCAGGCCCACATGGCTGAGTGTTAGACAATGAGTGGAAATGAATGTGTTCCATTTTCACATTTGAGGCACCTATACCTTCTTGATGTTGTTCTTTCTACTTTATTCATGTTGGGCTGCCCAAATGAGCAAGGTGTCCTTGGAACCCATCTCTGAAAGATGTCATTAGTAATAGGAAAAATTGAAGTTAAATTTTGAAATTAAGCATTACTTCTATAAGTCTGGCATCTCATTTCAAATAGCCAGTGTTAAGACATAAGTTAAGTTCTGTCTCACGGCCTTTTCCAGTGAAGTTTAAGTCCTGACATGTTGAATAATATGTAGACTAGACTGGTATCCTAATGAGATTACAAACAAGCCAGGAGCTGGAAAGATGGCTCATCAGTTAAGAGCAATGGCTTTTCTTCCAGAGGTCATGCATTCCCCAAAACCACATGGGAACTTGAAATTGTCTGTAACTCCAATTCCAGGACATTCAATGCACTCTTCTGGCCTTCAAGGATATCAGGCAGGCACACAGTGCATATATGCATGCAGACAAAACATCCAGACACATCAAATACAATTAAAGAATAATAAAAACAAGCCAATTTTCTCCACCTCCTTTCTCCTTCACTCAAATAGTAAGAGGATTCTATTGTGTTCTTAAAATATTGCTGAGTACCATTAATTCATAATTTTCCCTAAGAGAAAAATCTGTTCTAGGAATTGGAGCAGTATTTGAAATAAATTACTGTGATGGTAAGGCTGTAATGATAATAGATATTTGTATGTTATTACAATGAAGCAAAAATAATGAAATCATAGTGAGATATTACTTAGCAAAAGAAAATGAAGAAAATTAAAATGGCTATCACATTATGATGTCAAAGAGTCACCATCATGGTAACATAAAAAGGCCCATGTATTATGAAAACATATTTGATAGTTTATTAGGAAACTAAATGTTCTTCTACCTTATGACCCAGGAATTACAATCCCACTTACCCAAGAAAAGTGGAAACCTATCCAAAGGAATAATTGAATATGCATATGCACATATATATTCAAAAAATGCAGAAAGAACACTGGTGTTCATCAATAGAAAAACAGAAAAGTCAAACAAGCACACTGTAATTTATTCATGTAGTAAATCATCACTCAGAAATACAATGGAATAAAAAACTAGTAAGTGCAACAACATTGATCAACTTCTGTCTAGCCTACTGAGTGAATAAACAAAGCCACTGAAGATTTCAAATGCTGTAAACATATGTATATATATTTCTAGGTCAGATGATACTTGTGTGTGGTGGGAGGAACCAGAATGACAGTTGCTTTCAATTGGGAGAGATGCACTAGAAAGTGGCAAGGTAGGATTTAAGAATGCCAAAATATTCAAATTCTTACTACAGATTAGAACATATATATTTGCCACATCTTACTGAACTGTACAGTTAGGTTCTCTAGATTTCATTACTTGTAAATCAAGTCTCAATAAAAATATAAACTGTAGGCAGATTTTTTTCTGTCCTGCCAGTCAGCTCCCAAATCACCACTCAGAGACTATTAATTATAAATGCTTGGTCGATAGCTTAGGCTCATTACTAACTAGGTCTTACAATTTAAATTAACCCATATATTTTAATCTATGTGCTACCACATGGCTCAGTGCCTTTTTTTCAGCACAGCAAGTTCATCTTGCTTCTCTTCATGTCCCCTCATGGCTCCAACATTCTTTCATCTCAGAGAGTTCTTTCCCTGCCTGCAAGTCCTGCCTAAGCTCTTTCTGCCTAGCTTTTGGCCACTTAGCTCCATACTAAACCAATGAGAGTGGTACATCTTCACAGTGTACAAAAAGACTGTTCTACAATAAATAATATAGGAAAACCCTTTACTCCAAAACTGGAGTACAGAGTTCTGAGGTGCAGAAGAGCTGTGTTCATTCTCACAAGCAGTACAGCCTAAGCTTGAACTCTACCTGGGCATAGAAGAACTTCTCAAGCCAAAGTCAAGGACAAGAACTTTTTTTCTGTGAAGTTTTACTACATGTGGAGCTTTCTTTTGATTTTAATTCCATCTATTTAAGAATTCAACTTGAAAATTCCTTTCATCTAACTAGTCTGACAATTTTTCAGTGACAGTGAACTTATATGTGGACATCCATATATCATGATTAATTGTTTTAAAGGGGAGTCTTTATATTTTTCATCATGAGTATCTTAATATTGTCCTTTAATTTTGTTGGGTAAACTCCTAGCATGCTATGTTACATAACATGACTATTTGAAGCAGGAAGAAGCATAGGGAGCCAATGACTAACCTTGGTAGAAGGCTTTTTGATCAAACTTTACAGTACCAAAATGGTCAGTGCTGTGGTGCATAAATGTGGTGAACGGATCCAGGAGCAGGAGTTGGAGTAAGCGACTCTGTTTCCCTATCCAAGGCTGCACCCCCTTCTTCTTACCCTGTAATACAATCTTTTGTACAAAGAGACTTGCTTCTCCATTTTCAGATTTTGTTTTATGTCTTAGATTAGAATTTGTGTAAGTTGGAGATGAGGATAATTCCCAGAGGTGAGAATATTTAAAATCAGCAATAGTTTCATTGCTCATGGACAAGGGAAAGCAAAGATGGCTGTGAAGAATTTTTAAAGCATGTCTAAAAAGCATATGAATGGAAAAGAAGAGTGAGTGAATTAACCCGGAGGTGAGTGAGAGCTGAGATGTGGGAGAGAAAAACCGAGACAACAAAATGCAGCTCAGAATTGTCACGTCTCAGGCTCAACGACACAGAGGCTCAGAAGGATGATAAATGAGAAAAGCAATTTCATGTTCTGATATCTATTCAATTACAAAATACATAGTAGTCTCTAAAGAGCCTTGAAATGCACTGCTCTCATTCCCTGCTGGAATGTAATCACCACGGGGATGAGGCTAAGGTCCTCAAGGGATAGGGCTGAGCATTCATTTCCAGTGCTTGTCCCTAGTTGACATTGAATGATGCATTTATGAAATTAGAATCTTATTTAACTCACCACAGTCCTGAGTAGATATTTTGTCTTCTTTTTGTTTTAGAGGCAAAGAGGCAAAAACCTTCAACCAAGCTTAACCCAGATAGACTCTGGCACAGAATATATCCTGGTCAGATTTTCCCTCCCCCGATCCAGTTCTGTTGCAGAAAGACACGCAAGGTGACCCTAATTTCTTTTACGTCTTTGTTCCAATGTTCATTTCATGACCACGCCTACCTAGGCCACTTCATGGAACTCATACTTCCTTTTCTGGTCACTCATCCTCTTCTACACAGCCGGGGTTGCTTTCCAATGTTATAGCACTGAGATTTTGTATTCACATTCTCTAAATCAGACTGAAATTCCAAGTGAATTACAACTTCCTTGGCTAGAGAAGTTCTCTATGCCTGGGCAGAGTTCAGGCTCAGCTAGCACTCGAGCCCAGGCTATACCACTTTCTAGAATGGATGTGGCTCTTCTGAGTCTGTGAACAATGCTAGGACTCATTTTAAAAGAGCATTTTCATTGGTGTTCATCCAGAATGGGAGCTGGAGTAGAGCTCTTTCTCAGTTTTGTTCCAGACATACTACAGATGTGTTCAGAAGGGACTGAGTAGATATTAAAGAAGTGGTCTTTGTTGAATGACTTTTGAGTGACAGCTTTCTGGAAAGCAAAAGAAAATAAAGCCCAACAACTTTTTCATCTGCACCATTGAATAAGTATTTAGAAAATACATAACGCTCATTTTCAGTCCTTCAGTATTATGAAAGGCTGGATTTAACTGATGAGTAAAGCCATCATGGTGGGACTGCTTCAGAGCACACAGAGCTTCCACAGAAGACCACTCTAAAACATAATATATGTTAACATATGTAAAGTGGAGAGGGACGGAGTTGCAAAACTCTATTCATACATGTGTGACTTTAATTAGGAAGCTATAATAGCTACATTATGAATTTTCATGAAGAGAAAAGCCAGCATCTGGACTCTACACAAAGAGAAATGAGAGTTGTTGCTTCCCCATCCAGAATCCTGTGAAACAAAAGTTTCCTTCATCTAGAATTTCCTCAGAAATAGCAACTATTTACAATTATAAAGCAAGCAAACTTTCACCAACAGGTTTAACTTTGTGATTAAAAAGCACTACAATTCAACCTTCTTAGTTTATGGAAGTATACACAACAATATTCTAAGTTACTGCTGTATAAAGATTTGTATTCTTGACAATAATATTCATTTGACGATATTTATCATTTTGTTTCTTTTAAACTAGCCATTGAAAATCTGAGATTTGATTTGCTGAATGTCAAAAATACTTCAAAATGTTGGTCAAACAGTCAAAGAGGGCATAATTCTACATAAAATCTTGGTAAAGAATTATTTTATGCATAAATGTTTCTCCATTTTCAAAATGCACATGAAAACAATAAGTTAAATTAACTCACATTTCCATTTAGTGCCTACAGAACTGAAGTCTTATATAATGTTTTCTAAATGTCTCCCTATTATTTCTTTAGTTTATCCTTCCTTAGTACTTCTGAAATCTGTTTGAAGATAATAAACACTAAAAGATTTTTATTTCCCTTTTGTGTTGTTAAACACAAGATGGGTATTCAAAATATTTGATTGCTTCAGCAACTGAAAAGCAAGTGCCAATAGCTCTATTTACACAAGAAAGTAAGAGAGGGTCACCATTATTTTCTAAGCCTGTACACAAACAGTCATTATAAAAAGGCAAATAGCTTTTTCTCTTATTTGGGAAATATTGGACATTTCAATTTTCCTTGGTTTTTTTTTTTTTTGTTAAATAACAGAATGAATGGATATGCCATTCATCATTCAAAGTCACGTACACACATATGCATGTCTGCATGTACAGCTATTTGCCCTATATTCCATTAGAAATCTTAGCTTTGTCTTCATGGTATTTTAAAATTGTTGTCTTCATACTAAAGATGATAAAACGGAGAGAAAGTGTAATAAATTATTTAGCGTCTTACTGGTGGGGAAACTAAAGTTGACAATTAAATATTAACCTTTACTGCTTGCTCCAGTCTCTCTGAATTTGCAGACCCGAGTCTTAACGTGGGTCTGTTACCTTCAGAAAAAATGACATGGGTATGCATTGAAGATGCATATGCAATTCTAGTGCATATTGTTTAACAGCAAGTTACCTGTGTTCTTTCATCCACACCTCCAAATGCATAAAAAGTGTGGTATACACATGCACAAGACAGAGTTTCTAGACCAAACACATAGATTATGCAACAAGAAATTTGAACTCTTCAAAATGGCTCCTACTTAGGACAGGCAATCTGTGATTTTTTTTAAGGCTAGGAATGAATCGGTAATCTTAACTTTTTTAAAGAAATTAAAATATAGCTATAACTTTTTCCAATATTTTCTCCTTCCTTTTTCTCCCTCCAGCTTCTCCAACGCTCCCTACAACTTGTAAAATTTATAGCTTCCTTAAAAATGTTATTGTTACATATAGGCAGAAATACATAAGTATGACCTGCTGGGCCTGTTCAGTGTTGCTTGTATGTATATGATTCCAAGGTGACTGTTCAGTATTGCATAACCAATTAGGGAGCTCATCCTTGGGGATAAGTATTTCTTTCATTTTCAGCATTTCTTAGCAGCCTCTCATTCCTTGTCTAGGGATGCCATGTGTCCCTGTGAGACGTCCTTCTTCCATGTACCACGTCTGTGGGAGTTGTCCTTGTTCAGGCCTTGGGTAGACAGCCATACTGCTGGGATGTCATAGGTGAAATGTTTAGGAGACACAGTTCCACGGCAGATTTTCTGGTCATCTGGGTCTTGTAATCTTTCTGGTCCCTCCCAATTGTGTTCCTATCTTAAACTACAAATTAGTAGTTTAGTAAAAAAAAAAAAAATTCTGAAACTCCAAGTTCAACTCCATATTGTTTAGAGTATTTTGATATTTGTCATGGACTAGGCATATGCGTGATATTCAAATATTGACTGGATCAAGACTGCACAATGATTTCACCAAAGTCAACTAGGTCATTTAACCTCCTTCTTCCCAGCATAGAATTGCTTTGCTGATTTCCTCTGCTAAGCTCTTCAAGCCCTGCCCCCTTCCAGCCACCCCGCCCCCTTCCAGCCACCCCGCCCCCTTGGCTCTGCTGTCCCTGCCCTATTGTAGCATTAGGAATCAGGGAAATCATACTGAATGCTCATTTGCATATACTTTTTTTTTTCCCCCAGAAACAGTCGCTACAATAAAATGCTAAGGTTCAAAGATCCATAAACCACGCCATACAAAGCAGGATTTAGGAGACAAAGCCCAGGAATCTTGGTTAATTATTACAAACCACAATTGAACATGCCTGGTTCTAGGGTTGTTTTCTTCATGATGCTAAGGGCTACTAGGGCAGGATGAGTTCTTTCACAATCTTTGATTTGTCTCTTTCAATGCTGAGAAAATGAGCACAGAAGGGGGTCTGTTTTGTATCTCTGGGACGGGACAATAACTCTAATCTGCAATCTTCTATTATGTTTCAACTCTTCAAAGGCCAATTTCTATTTAACTCGCCTGCTTTTTGTGTCTCTTGGTACAAAGCTGTTTTGATTACAGGGGGGTGGTGGGAGGGAGTAGTAGTGATTCTCTCTCTCTCTCTCTCTCTCTCTCTCTGTGTGTGTGTGTGTGTGTGTGTGTGTGTGTGTGTGTGTGCACATGCATGTAAAGGAGAAGGAATGGGAAGCAGCATCCATGGACTGTGTTTGTCAATCTGCTTAAAAACCTAACAGATTTTTCAGTTGAAAGTTTTCCAGTGTTAATTGTAGATGCAGAATTCACGCTGGGAAAATCTCCTCCGGTGGGGAGAAACAGACAGAAAGCACAGCCTGCCTGTTATGTAAGGTGTTTACTTCCATCCAGTCCAATCCAGCATCCGCAGTACAGAAAATAGGCCAGTGCTTCTGATCAGTGACATCATCCTTACCATCAGAAGGCAGGGCTTCCGGGTACCATGTTGATGAACAGGATAACTTCCTATTACCACTGTTTTCTCATCAAAGCCGTTCTTCCTGGAGCCAGTGATGCCAGCTTCCCCTGATGCTTATTCCATCAGGTTCTGTAGTAACTATGTGTGGCTACCATGGACGGCAGCTTTGGAATGAGCCACATGAATATTATGGCAGTGTTTTATCTCAAGCCTCTGAATTTAAAAGGACAGGGTCATTTCAGCAAAATGATGTCCATCCCTGGGAAATGCTGCAGAGAGGGGGGATGATGGTCATGATATGAAGTGTTAGGCAATGTCTTACATGCACCGAGTCACTCACTGTACAGAATGCCTCCCTCCCTTATGCTATTTTGCAGTTATACTCCAGTAGAGAGGCATCAGCATGCACTCATAAAGACTGCTACTCAAATGCACAGCTTTACACATCTATAAGAAGCTTTTCATCTGTATATAATGCAGACATCTTTATAATTCATAGTGGGAAAAGTGAATGAAATGATGTGTGTGCATGAGATTTTTTCCCCTATTACTTCAATATTGAAAGCAAACTGAGCCCGCAGTCCTATATATTACAAAGGGTGACTTCATTACACAAAGAATGCCACTTACTGGCAGCAACAGTTCTATGGTTTGGTTTATGGAACTTTTGGCAAAATAATGCTTTTGTGCCATGGAACAATCTTCAGGGTTACTCTAATTGACCCAGTTTTTGATAAATGCTATTCTTGTGTATTGCTGTTCCATTCTCCCTCTAGAGGAAATCAATAGGCATTGCAATTCAGCCCCCTCTCCTGTGTGTGTATGTGTGTGTGTGTGTGTGTGTGCAGTCTAATTTAAATGCAAGCTTGAGACTAATCCCTTCACATATTCAACATAACTCAGCACCAAAAGCCATTACCACTAGGTATTGTAAATGCACAGCACATTTTGTGTTAATCCAAGTGCCAGTATCATTATGTATTTTTTTCTTAAGCAAACAAGCAAACAGAATGTCTTAAGCCTGTTGAAATGTGTTTCCTAAAGGACAATAGATCTACTGAGAAGGCCATAGTCATTGGCTTGTACTGAGTGGTGTGCACTTGTGACCCTTACAGTCTGATGGGTCTGTTGCATTTTTGCTTGTAGTTACTGGGAATAGGCTGCATCATTTAACACAGACAGGTTGAGTATAATAATAAAAATAGCCTGGTGACATAGAGATGTGACGGTCAATTATTAGAATTTCAGCAAGAATATTCAAAGACATTTAATCCAAAGATGCGTATGCAAAAGTCCACCCTTTCCAGTCTCCTGGGAACATAAAGGGCTGAATTTCAGGAAGTTGCTTAATTGCCTGTAGTTCATTTTCATGGGAAAAATGAAAATATTTGTCAAATAAGAACCTAATAAAATCTATAAAGGGCATAAAAGGTGACTGATAAAAGAGAGTTCTTTCCTTTTCTTGTTTTATAATAAAAATATCATAGTCACACTTAGAAGTAAACACACACACACACACACACACACACACACCACCTCACTACTACCACCACCATCAACAACA
>CABHPH010118540.1:5062-29339 GCA_902168325.1 Peromyscus nudipes | reverse complement strand
CACACATACTGTCCAACAAACGGTGTCTTACTCTGTGAGGTGTCTCCGCTGCTGCAGCTGCCATGGCAGCAGCTTTGGCCTTTTCGGCTTCATCATAGGTAGGAAGAGAGGTAGCAACACTGTATGGAGGTGGCACGGGGTAAAACTCACTGTAAACTTCAGCGTCTAAAGAGAAACAAGATATTTAAAGGAAATCACTAGAATTAAATACGATTTTATAGCCACGATCATACTTTAGTAACTTACAATAAGACACTAAAGATTACTATTGCTATTGTAGGTCTGTATTGTAAGGTATATAACACAAAACACTGTTAAACTTCTATCATCTTTTATTTGTTAAATTTATTATAAAGAGGATGGGATGACAAATATCATCTAAAGGGTAGTTCCAACTCAAAAAAGGCTCAAGATTGAGCATTCTGAACATTCATTTATTTTGTATGTGCAAGTACATTTTTCCCTTCAGCTGTGTGGATTCTTGAGACCAAACTTAGGTCATCAAAGAATGGCATTATCTCCTGAAGCATCTCACTGATGCAAAAATGAGAATTTGAAAGGAATTTTGGAGCAGGAGGTGAGACTCTCACAGGATGTAACATCTTCCATGTGCTCACCAGGCTACACAAAGCAGCTCACGCACTCACCATTTCACAGCCAAACCAATCAAAGAAAAGCCTTTAGAAATTAGTAATCACAGCATCTATGGAGTGCTGACCATGTTGTCTGTCTTCTCTACACATTCATGTTAGCAACAACGAGATCCAGGAAAACGACGTGACTTGTGAGGCCCAATCACACGGAAGTGGCAGCCCAGAGAGTCCTCTGCTCTGATGAATTATACAGGGTCATCTTTCTACATTAGTTTCAACAGCTCCCCTAATCTCTTATAAAAATTCCATATCCTCTTTGCTTAAAGACTGGTGGACTTTTAGTCAATATTCACATAGTTCTCGAGATTTTCATTAACAATTTCTGTCTCTGATTTTTAAAGCATTTTTTAGAAATGATCTCCAAAAATTATAGTAAAATAGTAAGTATAGATTGCTCATTTTGAAAAATAAAACTACAGAATATATTTCTAATATAATTAGTATAAGTTAAGTTCAGCATGAACTGATAACGTTTACAGCAGAATGATGACTGGAAAATGTAGATTCTAAAAGCAATGTCAAACACTGAGGAACACAGAATTTCTTCTAACTATAACTATAGTATTTTGATATTTTCTACACTAGCTTATAATTTTCTCTGTAACAGAATTTCTTGCATCTCCAATATGAAAAGTTTTTATTTTAGTATTATATTTTCAGCTATAGAGGCTTTAAGAAAAAATTAGTTATCAATATAGGCTAAGAATCTGAAGTGAGGTTCTTTCTAATCTACTGAAAGAAACTGGTAGTAACAGTAAAATTGAGAAGCAAAATCTAAATGAAAACAATATTATTAATCTAAGACAATAACATTGAAATTATACATTTAAATAGAACATATCATCCAAGAAGACATAATCTTCTCTATCAACAGCATGTAAAACCTTGAAAATCTTTTAATATTCAACATAGAAAAGAACCAAGCCATTAACAGAAGCTGAGACATCTCCAGCCCCAGCATCAACTGTGACAATTTAATTCTCTGCTCTGTACACAGGCTTCTCAACAAGACTGAAGTCTGGGAGCTGCGTTTCCCAGTCTCCCAAAGACTGTGTCCTTAGTCCACTCACTGACATGCTATGGAACTTGACTTCCCCATGCACACAATGGTATGACAGAGGGAAGTAGCATCTAAGAGCAATGTGTCATGAAACACAAATGTCACACAGTATTACTGATGCTACTCAGATCTAGAAAAAAAAGTCATAAAATGAGCTAATGGAGAATACAATGCCACAGAAAACTAGGAAAAGATCATATTTAACACATAACTAAGAAACCAATGAAAATATCATCAATAATTTTTCACTAAAGAGACTCCAAATCTAGAATTACTCAGTTATTGTGGTTAATTAAAGTCTTGAGTATCCTGTTAGCCAGAGTTGTAAAAGAATGCAAAGACTCACCTCTACAGAGGATAGTGTAACAATAAATGAACACTCAACTATCAGACTCAACTTAGTTGAAATTTATCTAATCCTTAAAAATTATATACTACATTATCTACTCCAGATCATAGAAAACCAGAAGCTTCTCGGTTTGTTTTATGTTGCTGAATAGTCAAACTACAAAGACAGCATACAAAGCTTTAGGTCCCATTAAGCCGTGCGAGCTCTCCTAAAGTGTTCACATAACATATCCAGAAGAGATGAAGCCATGGCATGACAGTTCATTCCAAAAATTAAAGATGGATCAATTTTTGAAAATCATAAAATTATTTTTGTTGCTACTTCATAACTGTAATTTTGCTACTATTATGAATCATAATGTAATTACCTGTGTTTTCCAATGGTCTTAGCTGACTCCTGTGAAAGAGCCAGTCCACCTCACAGGGGTCACAACCCACCAGTTGAGAACCATTGCTTTACAGTGTTTCTAGCCAATCAGAGCCTTTTACTGACATAGCAAAGACTGCAGAAAAGTGCTTGGTAGCAGCAACAGAGCAGCGGCGCTGCTGGCAGAGCTTTAGGAGCCCTGATCCTTGGCAAGTTCTTATCAAGAAGCACTAAGCAAGCATTGCTAAAAAAGCATTCTAACAAATAAAACCAACACACTAACGTTATTATGCAGGACCTCAGAAGACTACTTCCAAAAACTGCCTTGAAAAGTCAATGAACTTCAAGTGCTTGGTCTTTTTACAGGTTACAAATACAAAAATGGTAAGTGGACAAAGTTAGCCTGAGCTTCCCACATGGAGTCAACCTACACTTCACCAAGAAACAGGGAAGAAAATTTAATGAAGGCTTTGCTTGTGTTTGTGGTGTTGGTGATCAATTCAAGGGCCTCATGCACACCACCATGTAAGCACTCTACCAAGGAGCTACAAGCCCCAACTTATGAAGGGGTGTTTCCTTCTGTTACAGTGTTTTTCAGCAACTAATTCTTAAAATCAATACTTCAAATGAATGTGAAATAGAGACCTTATAGACACTTTTAGAAATTATTACAGTACTCAGGAAGATTACAGTAGTAAACAGAATCATACAATTATAAAAATAAAGTCTATAAAACATGGGAGTATGTAAATTATCATGTGCCCCATTGAACACTGCTGAGAAATTACACGCTGAGCAGGATGACCTGACACAGAGGACAAACAGCAGCAAGCGGGAATCTCTGACTTGGATACGAGCATTAGTACCACGCGCATGCTCACACATACCCACCACATTCTGACTCACTCTTTTCATTATCAGCTTTCCATTACAACCTTATGAATACATGAGCACAAACATATTATGTTTGTGTATATAGAGAGACATGTGTGTATGTATATACAAGTGTGATTATATGTGTGCATGTATTCGCTTCAAAGTTCATTCAATAAGCTGGTGCAAGGGCACATGTTTGTACTCGGAGCACAAGTCACTTGGAGGCAGAAGCACAAAGATTATGAATTCTAGGCCAGCCTGGGCTACACAGTAAGCTCCAGGCCAGCCTGGGCTACACAGTAAGCTCCAGGCCAGCCTGGGTTATAAAGCAAAACAAAACAAGCAATCACCCCATTGACTTGATAATTACACAAAACCATCCTGTCAGAAAGAAAAGGATAAGTGATCACGACTACATTCCCACCTGAAGTTGTAGGTACTTCCACAGTAATGCTACTGTAAGGAGGAGGAGAAGAGTCCGTTTCCAGTGCTGGTGCTGAAGAAGCAGCTTCCGAAGTCGGTGCTGTGGAGTTAGAAGTTGATGGCTGCTCTACAGCAGATGATTCTGAATTATCTTCTTCATTGTGAAGCTAAAGAAAAAAGAGAAAGAAAATTAATGTAATAACTTAGTGTTCTCTTCAACAGCTAACTCTTAAAGATTATTTAAATTTTAAAGATATTCAGGAAAAGGAAGAAAAAATAACACTTCAAAAATGAACAAAAAATGTAATGATTTAATCAGTATAGGGTAAAACAAAAACTACAAGCAGGAACTAAGTTCATAAGCATCACCCTGCAAGCAAGCAAATGTACCTAGTTCTCAGCATCTTGCTTTAAATATGCACTGAAATTTGGTTTCACATTTCTAATGTAAAAACATGTCTTGGTAAACAGAATACACTTGTATTCTACGGACATGGAGGCCTAAGTGTCATCCTAGCCAGCTTGCACATCTGCTTAAAGTCAGGGTCAGCAGGGCTTTTATCAAACAACTGAGCTGTCTGCTAGCAAAAGCAGATGTTCTGTTTTCATCTTGAAATTGCTTGTGTTAGTTTGCATTCTATTACTGTAATAAGCACCATAAGCACAAGAACTGTGGGGGGTGGTATTTCACCTCACAGGTTATAACCCACATCAAGGGAGGTCAGTGCAGGAACCTAGAGACAGGAACTGAAGCAGAGACTATGGAGGGATGCAGTACTGGTTTGTTCTCCATAGCTTGCTCAGCCTGCTTTCTTACAGCATCCAAGACTATCTCCCCAGGTGGCACCACCCACAGTGGGCTGGGCTCTCCCACATCACTCAATCAAGAAAATACCTCATAGACTTGCTTTACAGGTCAATTTGATGAAAGCATTTTCTCTACTGAAATTCCCTCTTCTCAAATGACCCTTGCTTGTGTCAAGTTGAAAAAAAAACACGCGCGCACGCGCGCGCGCGCGCACACACACGTGCACTAACCAGCACATTGCTGCTGTCTACTCTTATGAATGAAAAAAATCTGTAGAAGAGTATAGGGTATAACTGGACTTTAAGACGAGGACGTAATACCGTAACACATAAGAACAATTCAAACTTCTGGAACAGTACACAAGAACAGCTGTAAGCTAGGAGAAGCATTCTTGTTATCTGAAATTTTTTACCCCATATTTAAATTAACATAAGCTTTAACATTTTTTGTTTGTTTTTTGAGACAGGGTCTTGCTATGCTGGGATTAAAGGCATGCACCACCACACCTGAGAGCCTGCTTTAACATTTTTAATAAATAAAATAAAATGCAGTAAAATAGAACCTAGAACTGCTAGTTTTACATATCTCAGAAGCAAAAATGTTAAGATATACACTATTCCCTATAAGAAAAGGGTTTCTCCAACATACAATATATCAGAGATCGTTAGAGCAGCTCCATTGTTTATTGTTGAAAATGGTACAATACAGAACTGTAACCAGGCAAAAATATGCCTAACTAATGCAAATAAGAAAAGGTACCTATCTTTTCCAGAAAATGAAAGGGAAGGATATTAGTAAGCCTGTGAGATAATTATAGAATAGACAATAATTTTTTTTTGGGGGGGGGAATTTCGAGACAGGGTTTCTCTATATAGCCCTGGCTGTCCTGGAACTTGCTCTGTAGACCAGGGAGGCCTCAAACTCAGATCCATTTGCCTCTGCCTTCTGAGTGCTGGGATTAAAGGCATGTGCCACCACTGCCAGGTACAATCAAATTTATACTACCAAACTAGAGTCTTCTGAGCTTCAGACCTGTGTATCCGTTTACTAATCCATTTTTTTTAAAAGACACCAAGCAATGTGACCAAAAACAGGGCTCTTGATTTACGTTCAATTCTTTTTCTCTTCTCTCTCAGTATTCAGCTAATCTACATATTCTTTTCTGACTCTGAGACAGTCTTTCTATGTAGCCCACACTGTCCCAGCCCTCCTGATCTACCAACTCACATACTTTACTTTTGTGTGCCTCCTTCAGTGACAGGACTCCCACAATTTAAGAAGCTGTAATTCACAACGTGTTTTACTAACCAAAGATATCTATAAAAGTGGAGATTAGTCTGTGAAAGCAAAAGTAACCCTCCAGGAACACTTCTTCAAGCCTGCTTCAAATGAAGAGGACATGCATTGGAGTCCCAGTCACAAGGAAACCATGAAGGAATAAAATGAAAGAGAAGCCTTGCTACCCCTTGTACTTTCAAGTCCCTCCCAGCCAGTCACTGACTTCCTTAAGTTAAAGGAGAGGAATGGAAGAGCTTTTTCATCTCAAAGCCTTCCAAAGAACAAAGAAGGCATGTAGGTGGGGTAACGATCTTATATAAACTTCTGCTTTCAAAAAAAAAAAAAAATGACACCTCTGCTTGAATTCCTTTTCATGTGCTAAAGCTGCAGCATAAATATCTGGGAGATGTTAAGATGCCTGCCCTCTGTACGGCACTCATGTTCAGCCCCTCAGTTAAGTAACATATGCTGCTTGAAATGCTCTGTCAACCAAACTCCACAAACCATTTAGGAGGGGAGGGTAATGAAAGGTAGCAATAGGGAAGGTAGATATGATCAAGGTGGGAAACA
Organism: Peromyscus nudipes; assembly: GCA_902168325.1. Taxonomy (NCBI): domain Eukaryota; kingdom Metazoa; phylum Chordata; class Mammalia; order Rodentia; family Cricetidae; genus Peromyscus; species Peromyscus nudipes. The sequence goes on along the minus strand of CABHPH010118540.1, from coordinate 22,956 downwards.
TGCATGTGTGTACACTGAAACCCATTAACATGTACAACTAGTGTGCATTAGTAATAAATACTAGCTCTCTCGGACCTCAGCTATGAAAATTTTCATAAATCTGCTGTATATTTATTCTTTTTTATTAACCAGGCAATATGATCTTAAGAGATGATTAGCAATTGCTGACCTAGTCTTTAAGGAGGGAAAAAGGGAACAAGAAAAAAGGAAAAAAAACTAAATAAATAAAGCCAGTAAAACAGCTGCCTGTGCTGAACTGGAGCCTTCTCCCGTGGTCTTTAACCTGAGGTACCTGTTAGGGGAGACACCAAGGATGAGCCTCCCTCAGCAGCAGCAGCTGGCAGATCTAGGAACAGAACAGCAGGACTCTAAGCACTGGGTCAGAGGACTAGAACCTGAATCCTATCTCTGACTCGGAACTGCCTGGACTGTCACTAACTGATAGATATCTAAACCTCGTTCCTGGAGCTTTAAACCTTATGAGATTACTGGACAGCATCAAGCTTTCTGATAAAGAACAAAGGTATACCATTGCCTCCTCCTCTAAGAGTTAATCCAACAGGGCCTGTCAATCACCTAAGACAGGAAAACATCCTCAAGAAATGTCTGCCTTAGATATTTTAGAAACAGTATATTAAGCCTGCCTACTCTGTAAACTGATGTAATGGTCTCTGCTGCTGGGCACTCCACAGCTTAACAGTGTCTTACTTTACCTGCACCGGATCCTGAACGCTTTCCATAGTGAACACGAAGACTGGGAAGCAGATGGGAGGCCAGAGCAAGCTCCCATGACAGTCCATCACAGGAACTGCTTCCTACCGGCCTCCACACAATCTTCTCCAAGCTCTGGGTACTTCATCAATCTAGTCGTACAGGTACAGCATGAAAAGACCACAACAAAGGGCAGAAATGTCTACACAGTTCATCAGGGAAGTTATTGTCTCACATTTTTCAGTTTTATACCAAGTTGTATTTCACTTTCTGATGTTTGGTTTTGGTTTGTTTGGAGTCAGCATCTCAATATGTAGCCCAGCAGGCCTCGATCTCCTATCCTCACACTATAACCATTTTGGCAGGAAAGAAGACATTCGAAGAGAGATACTTGTGACTTCCCTTTGGCTACCACACTATTAAAACAATGATCCCCAAGGAACTGAAAGTTCCCCAGGAATCTCAGGGAAGAAGGACCCCACGAGAAGGAAAAGGCCGAAGCCTGGTGCCAGTCAGAAGAGGAATTTGTCTCCTACAAAGAGAGTGCAGACAGTTCTGACAACTTGTTAGACCATCATACAGAAAAAAAAACAAGATCAATGAAGTACCTTTATAGTGGTATTTTATTTGTGCTGAAATGTGATTTTATTTGTATGTTAATAAATAAAGTTGCCTAGGGGTCAGAGCTATTAGCAAGCCATAGGGAAAGCCAGGGCGGTGGTGGTCCACGCCTTTAATCCCAGCACTTGGTAAGCAGAACTAGGTAGATCTCTGTGTGTTCAAGGATACAGCCAGCATTGGAGACACACGCCCTTAATCTCAATACCAACCATAGAAGACCTGGAGGTATGTACAGACAGGCAGTGACGAGGCAGTCACGTAGTTGGGTTTACAACCAATGAGAAGGAAGAACAAGGACTCTTTATAAGACAAACGCACAGGAAGTAACTCCCTTTTCGGAGAGGTCTCTTGGCGGGAGAGGCTAGCTGGCAGAAAGCGGGTAAGGTTCTTAGCTCTGACCTCTTGGGCTTTCATCTTTACATTGGCTCTGTGTTTCTTATTTAATAAGACAGTTGGTTACATCTACATACCTTGACCAGGACTCCTTAGTGACACACACATCCTGCCCCCTCTGTTTAAATGTTAACCACATGCTAAGACTCCAAAGACAGACTTGGGATCACTGGACCTCTTTAATGCTTCCTCTTCAAAATATGGCCAAATTGAACAAATCTCCTTTGCCTGTTTTTCATTACTTGTCTCTTCCATTTGTGGTTTATTGTGGATGGTGGCTGAGCCCAGCTTGTAAAGGGCTCATGCTCTCAACCAACTACTCCAGTAACACTGCTTCTGCCTTTTGAGGGCTGAGAGCCAGGCCTGGTCCACCATGTCAGACTTGGGTTTGCTTTTAAAAGATGGAAGTTTTTGAAATCTAGTCTCTAGGTTTGGTGTAGCATCTGTCCATGGCACACTATTCTATGTCATCACTTCAAGCAGGTTTTTGAGATGTATTTATTAGTGGGTACGCTATAGTTTTAAGCAACTAGGGAAAATATATGACTGTTGCTTCCTTCTCATTACAGATCCATGGCACTTTGGGTGGGCATTAGTTATATCTAGACTATAGACAGACACTAACTATATTACTCATCAAACTCCTTTGGCAAAGCAAATCACTCCCAACACCCAGCAAGGCCCTCCTTCTGGGAAGGGTACCTGGGAAAAAGACTGGCTAAAATAACAAGGTAACCTAATTAAAGGACACGCAAAAGCATACAACTAAGGACAAAAAAAGGAAAGCTCCCACACAATTAAGGAAACATCAAGGTATGTACCTGTATAAAGTTAACAGAGCTCACTCATCTTCAAGACAGGCACGCTTTCTATCAAATCACATATTAGAAATAACAATATAAGGAATCCTAGTTTTTACGCTTCCCTTCCTTAAATGGCTTGAGAACCAAAATTTAGAAACCTAGATGGAAAAGATACTATAAGACATTTTTTTCTAAGAAGGAAAAAGTTTTAAAAATGTTTGGCTTTATAAAGCCATTTAAATGTTGAGTTTCTGTGGGAGCCCACAGAGGCTCCCTAGTAAGGCCTTACTCAAGGTCAGAGAATCTGAGCTTGCTTTACCCAGCATGGCTGCATAATAAGATGATTTGGCCAGGGGCGAGGTTACCAGGTGTTTTGAAGGGTCTACATTTGGCTGTACTTTGTGCACTTTGATCTTGAAAGGGAGAGGTCTTTTGCCTCTCCCCTTGGTAGTGTATAAAAAGCCCATTAGAATAAAACTTGAGGTGACTGGGTACTGACCCAGGGCCCTCCCAAAGCTATCCTGTATCTCTGTCTTTCTAGTCGTCTCTGTCTATATTTCTATCTAATACTTCCTCATTCCTCTCTCCTCCCCACAAGAACCCTTTGACAGGTCAGAGCTGGACTCCCACAAGTTTTAAAAAGATTCCAATGCTGACTTTATACACTCTATTCCATACAGGGACTGATCATATAATAGTAACAGCAATTTGTAATAAAAGCTTCTACTCCTTTCCTGTTCCTGTAATCAAATTAAATAAGAACATTTTGACATATCCTCCAGAAAGTTTCTAATTTGCATGAACTAAAAATAAGCCAGCAAAGTGGTAGTTGGTAAAGTTCAAAGACTAAAATTGTCTAAGCGCACATTTCTCAATGAAGAGCTGAGACAGCACACCCTAGAGCATAGATAAACATCCAAACAGATGTCACTGGACTTGGAATGTATCTCTTTTAGCTACTAGAATTGGAACAATCTAGAAGATTTTAAAGCAAAACTGTTGGGGGCAGGAGCTACTGAGGCACAAACAGAGCAGGAGCTAGTGAACTGTAATTGCAACCATTCTCTTCCAGGGAGCACCGAGTCTGTGCTGTGGTCATGAGGCTCTGGGGTTAAAGACTTTGGCTGGATGTTACTGTCTTCCTAATCAGATAATAAGCCTAGAAGTTTAGGAAGTGGGTTCTGTTCATTTTAGTAGTCAATAAAGCAAGAAGCAGAGCCTAGGGTATGTACAGGTCCATAAGCTTCCAGAAGTTTTCTCTAATTGAACGGGGAGCTTACTCAAACAGTGTTATATATACTGAACAACTCAAGATCAAGTAGGAGGCACACATCTTAGGCTAGCTACAATTCTCACGGTACAGTACAGAGTAAAATGTGGAAATTTCATCATTCAACTACCGTGAAGCAGTCATAGTAACCTCATAAGCAATTACCTGCCTCCTAAATTTACTAAATTATATTGTTTTCCAAAACCACAGATCTATACTAAACATAAACTCTAGGGCCTGGAAAGAGGGTTCAGTGGTTAAGAACACTGGCTGGTCTTCAAGGGAACCCAGGTTCCATTCCCAACACCCACATGGCAGCTCACAACTGTCTGTAATTCTAGTTCCAGGGGATCCAGGGACCTTCTTCTGGTCTCCATGGGCATAGGCATGCATGTGGTACACAGACATACATGTAGGCAACACCAAAACACATTTAAAAAATTTTTAAAGAAATAAACTTGCCTGGCAGTGGTGGCACATGCCTTTAATCCTAGCACTTGCAAGGCAGAGGCAGGCAGATCTCTGATAAGTTCAAGGCCAAGGCCAGCCTGGTCTACAGAGTGAGTTCCAGGATAGCCAGGGCTACACAGAGAAACTCTGTTTCCAAAAAAAAAAAAAAAGGAAAGAAGGAAGAAACTCTAACTCTGTGCATCCATCTTTAAAATAACTCCACTAGACCTGAGCTGCCACCTGAGGTCATGGTGACATCTGAGACCAGGTTGCTACAGAGGACCAGGTCTGGGTCCGTGGTGCTACCACAGCTGGGTTCTGAATTGATGTCTACAAAGGCCACATGGATGCCTGGAGGCTGGACTGCAACCTGTGACCATGTTGATGTCTGAAGGCTGTGCCAACACCGGGGCCGATCTGCATAGCCTGCTTGCCACATGGGGCCATGGTGTCATCAGGGCCCAGGCTGATGTCGTGGACCATGTCTGGGTCCATGGCCCAGAAGTAGCCAGGGTCTGGAATGATGTTGTGGCTCCTGTTTCCACCGGGGACTGTGCAGATGTCTGGGGTCTGTTCAGCCACCTGGGACCATGTTGGTGTCCGAGGGCCTTGCTGACGCAGAAGCCATACTGATCTGGGTGGCCTGTGCTGCCACTGGGGCCACAGTGACATCCCGGCCAAAGTTGCTGCCGAGGGCCATGGCTGGATCCATGTCCTGTCATCTGAGGTCTGTGATGATGTCCATGGCCCATGTTACCACAGAGGTCCATAGGAACCATGTGTGTTGAAATCAGAGGGCCATGATGAACTGGCCCTGTTCCTCACTGGCCCTGGGATAGCTGGTCCTGCCCCTCGCTGGACAATGCAGCAGGAGAGCTGGTCCTTTCCCTGCATGGGAGAGCTGGCCCCCACACTCGGGAGAGACGGCCCCAATGGCATGGGCCTAGGAGAGCTGGTTCTACTTCTCACCTGAGGGAGCCGATCCCAGTAGTCTTGACTGGCCTGCTCAGCTACCACCAGACCCACATCCTGAGTCTTGGGTTAGCCCATCCTAACGTTTCTACCCCATCTATGACCTGCTGGAGTGTGTGAAGGGACTGGTCCTGCAGAAAGATAACCAACTGCAGGATCTCCATGACCCAGGAAACAGCAGTTTCAGTAAGGGTCCAGTGAAGATGGTGTGCCAGAGGCCTCGAACCAGACCAAGGACTCACTGCAATGAACATTTTACCAGTGGGGCTGACTGGACAGAAGGGTCTACCATGTGACACACCATGGCTCCCAATGCCACTAGGATGAATGAAGAGGGGTTGGAGAGACGGAAGATCAAGGTGGGGTTTTGTTTTGTTTTTAATTAACTTTCGGGGGGGGGTCTTCTAAGGGGCACGCTGCAAGGGTGAGGAGTAGATATGGAAGGACTGAGAAGTGAGTGGGACTGGGACACATGAAGTGAAATTCCAAAAAAATTTATGTCATAAATAAATGAATAAATAGATTTGAAAAAGTCAAAATAAAAAATAACTCTACTACAGATGATTCTTACCACAGGCAAACAACGAATACACAGACACACACACACTTAAAATCTCACCCTCTGCCGTGGGAAATCAGAAATTAGCCAGTCCCTGGATGAAAGACAGACTACCTAGTACTCTTCGCACACTGAGGGAAAAGGCACTACTGACTTACAGCACTGAACAGCAGCAAATACCATCCATGGATATGACTTTACTCATTCAGGAAACATATACTATTAAAGAACATAGAGATAAAAGAGTAAGTTGGTCATAAAGAGGCAATGTTTTCATACAAATTAGCAAGAATACCTCTGGAGAAAAAACAAATTTTATTGAATAAAACAACACAGAAGTAGTATTAATAGCAAAAATAAGAAAATGTTGCTAGAAAAACTGTACATCGGGGCCAAGAGTGGTGCATGCCTTTAATTCCAGCACTCAGGAGACAGGCAGGAAGACTTGAGCTCAAGGCCAGCCTGGTCTACATAGGGAGTTGCAGCCAAGCCAGAGCTAGAGAGACCCCTGTCTCAAATAAAACAAAATAAAATTGCACAATGGAAACAACAGATGTCAACTTCCACTAGTAGAGGTAAAATTAATTTAACCATATTGAAGAAAATTCGGTAATTTGGAGTAAAACTGGGTGTGTACATAACCCATGACCCTATTTTCTAGATGTCAACACCTGAAAATTCTTACACTTAAAGACACAGAGGCATGCTCAAGGTAGCACTTTTCAAAAGAGCAAGAAACTATATAGCCAATTATGCCATGAGTAAATTATTATATAAATATACCATTGTTACATACTATACATACATATATTGTCATATACTATACCATGTAAATTGTTATATAATATCCCCTAATTTATATAACATAATTCACAACTTAAATTGGGAAATTAAATTTGTAGTAATTGTAATGGATAAATCTGAAAAGCACACTCTCCTACTTTCATTTCCTTCTGCTATTATAAAATACCCTGTAAAAGCAGCTTAAGGGGAAAAGGGCTGATTTGAACACACAGTCACACAGATACACACACATACTCATACTTACAAATAATAATAAATCTCTAAATTTAAAAAAAAAGTACATCTAGGCTAGGAGCCGGAGAGATGGCTCAGCAGTCCTGGCTGTTCTTCCAGAAGAACCAGGGTTAACTCCTGCACCCACATGGCCACTCACAGCTGTCTTAACTCCAGTTCCAGGGCCTCAAGTACTGCACAAACGCGGTGCACAGGCATACATGAAGGCAAAACACATACACCCATAAATTACAAATAAAGATCAAAAGAATTAAGCACCAAAATAATGTAACAAATGCAATTCATATAATCTAATCTTAAAGGATACATTGTACTGAAAACATTTTGCAATCAATAAAAGTAAAGAAAGTGTACACAAACAGGAGGAACTTTAGGGTCACTTGGAGGAAAGAGAGACAAAGCGAGACGTGTATGGCTTGGAATTTGGGGAGGTGGGAGAAATGTTGGTGATCTAAAACAACACAACAAAACACCATCATCAGTTGTTTCCATGGTATGAAGTCTTTCATATTCTTCTATATTTTTATGTTGGAAATGCTTCATAATTTTAATATTTTTTAAACCTGAGCCAACCAAATTGTCTTCCAAACATAACACTAAGCGGAATATTTTCCAACATAAAAGCAGTCAAGGAACACATAGCAGTGTTTTCCTGTCCTTGCAATAAAACTGCTTCAGGATGAAACACAGGCAAGCAAAGGAGCAATCGAAACAAAAACTAAAGAAACAGAAAAGCCATGTCATTTTTTTAATGTAGAACCAAGGCTAAATACAGAACTAAAGATAAGTTAACTTCTGGTAAACAAAAAGCAAGTCTAGGAAACTGAGAAACAAACCTAAAAACAATACAAATACCAGAACTTGGGAAATAGGTAAAAGTATTTCTATCACTCTGCCTTTCAACACAGAGATTTGATCTCTAATATTTAAATCTTCACCATGCAGTTTCAAATTTTACTCTGATTTCTTATGATTTTTTTTCTAAGCTCTTTTCTTCTTTTTTTCCCCCCTTTGGTTTTTCGAGACAGGGTTTCTCTGTGTAGCTTTGCGCCTTTCCTGGAACTCGCCTTGTAGCCCAGGCTGGCCTCAAATTCATAGAGATCCACCTGCCTCTGCCTCCCAAGTGCTGGGATTAGCGTGCGCCACCAACGCCCGGCTCTAAATTCTTTTCTTAATTTTAGTGAAATCTTACACAATTTAAGACTTCTGTGGTGGCCAGGCATGGTGGAGCATGCCTTTAACCCCAGATCTTGAGAGGCAGAGGCAGAAGTAACTATGAGTTGAAGGCCAGCCTGATCCAGTCTCAAAACAAAAGCAGTAACAAGAGGCCATGATAAAGAAACCTTAACTGAGATTTGAGTAATTCAGGTTTTCCGGAACTTTTGCTGTAAAATTCAAACAAGACCACTGTCTTAGTTAGGGTTTCTATTACTGTGAAGAGGCACCATAACCACTGCAGCTCTCATAAAGGAAAATATTTCATTGAGGTGGCTAGTTTACAGTTCAGAGGTTCTGTCCGTTATCATCATGGGACATGGCAGTGTGCAGGCAGACACGGTACTGGAGAAGAAACTAGAGTTCTACGTCTTGCAGGCAGCAGGACGTGGTCTTACTGGGTGTGGCTTGAGCATATATGAGACCTCAAAGCCCACCTCCACAGTGACACACTTCCTCCAACAAGACCACACCTACTCCAACACCACACCTCCCATTAGTGCCACTCCTTTTCGGGCCATTTTCTTCAAACACCACAATCATATTTATACTTTTATTTTTAAAATAACCCTGCTCATAAAAATCACTCCAATCTGTCTATATGTAAACACAATGAGATAATGCTCATCAAATGTCAGCATAGGTTTTTCTGGCTGATGAGATTTGAGTGCCTAGATTGCTTGTGTCTCTGTACTTCTGCTGCATATACTTTTTAAGCTAAGCAAATGTCACTTTTTACAAACTAAAGGAATTAGGAGAGAAGGAGCACACTAGAGGCCCAGCCCTCGAGAGGCTGAGGCGGAACAATCACCGATTCAAGGATGGCATGGGCCAGCTAGCAACACAGCCAAACTGGGCTCTGTACAAAGAGCCTGTCTTAAAGAAACAAAACAAAAACACTAAAAATAAAAATAAAAGAGGGGACCACTATAACACACATTTCAAACTAATATTTCTCATTTTAATATTATGCCTTACATAACTACTCAAAGGTAAAACAGGAATTCTTATAAAGGTATTACTCACAATGTCCTATTAAGAGAAAATTAGAAAAAGCCTATTAATCTAAACTAGAATAAACATGCCATATCATTATAACAGAATGTAAGTATTTTAAAGTGTTTTGAAAGAATATTAAAATTAAAAGACTATAAAATTAAAAGACCTAAAGAAATTAAAAGACTTGAGAAGTGAATCATATTTCCCCAATTTTCTTTGTTTATGTTTATTTAGTGTGTGCATACGTGCGTGCTTCTGTGTGATGGGTAGGTATGGACATGCATCAGTCATGGCATACATGTGGCGGGCAGAAGACGCCTTGATGGAGCTAGTTTTCTCCTTCTATCTGTATGTGGGTTCCAGGAATTGAATGCAAGTCTCCAGGCTTTAGAGTAAATGCCACTACCTTTAAGTTACATCACCAGGCCCAGTTACTCCAATTTTAAATAAGACATAGGGTTATTTAAAAATGACTATTCAATCTCCATTATTTCAATTTTCAATAAGACAAAAGGATGTTTCAAAATGACTGCTAATAAACAAAATAGGTAGAATGGATTCTTGAAAATTTTGGATTCTTTTTCTTCACTTTCTTTTTTACTAATCTGCACTTCCCCCAAGATCTCTACAAGAAAGATAAAGGAACATTGTTTCTAATGTAGAACATAAAGACGTAATAAAGAGCTTTCTGTATTTAAAGGAATTTCTGTAAGTTGGTTAAGCCTGGGGTTATAAGAAAGCTTACATCTGTAAAATTTCTCCTTGGTACTGAACAAGATCATCACAGACTCCACATATTACTCAAAACCTATATAACCATCATCAGGAGAAAAGTCAGGTCACAGATGTATACATGACACTATTGTTCCAGTCCACCATCTTACAGCACTTCAATACTGTACTATCAGCAGGAATCTATTTCCGTGTGGTGATTCGCTAACGAAACTCAGCTTAAAGGTCACAGGGCTTCAGAAGGGCTTTGTGCTGCTTTGCCACCTGTAATAACACTCTTGGTATCCTTGTCCCACACACAACATGAACCACAGATATTCGCCGATACAATCTGAAGAGGCATTCTGAAGCCAGGGTCCTCAGTTAGAAAGACCCTGCCTCAAAAAAGAACCTGTTTTTAGTTTTGAACTAATACTACCTATTCCTTAGAAGTATGTTAAGGCTGACACACACTGTACACAGCCCTATGAGAAATGCTCACTAAGCAGCAGCAGCAGCAGCAGCAGCAGCAGCAGCAGCAGCAGCAGCAGCAGCAGCAGCAGCAACAGCAGGAAGAAAGCAGCCTTCTCCCACTGCTGTTCTACCTACAAGTGCAATCCACACTAAATTCAAGAACTCAAACCCATTACCTTATTTAAATGCTATATGCTAAGAAAGTGCCAAGATGATGGGGACCATGTCACAAAGACATGATCTGAGTATTATACATAGTAAGTATGCAATTATAACTCAGAGAATAAAATATGAATCTGTGAACTCAATCTGATATAAGTGAATTAACAAATTGGCCCTGGGAAAGCTCTTCCTTTTAGAATTAAAATTAGTAAGTTCTTAAAGAAATGATGGACTGGGAAACCAATTTGACAACCACTATAGCTACTATTTCAGTCAAGAATAGTCAAAGAACCATAAAGCCAATAGACTATTTTAAAACCAGGACATTTGTAGGCTGTGTTACAAAAGAACTGACCTGGCCTTTTCCAATACACCGTCAGGAAAGACTACAAGATCAGAATGGTGGTCTATTTTCCACTCAACCTCTAGAGACTCTGTGTGATCACTAACTCCTGTACTCCACTCTCAGCACCTAACAAAACCATCTCTCCACATATGATGAATCTCTGGACCAACAACACTGTTCCTCCTACCCCTGTCCTTGACTATGTACCAGAACAAAATGATTTGGGAGACTACAGCTGCAGATCAGAAGCCTCGCTTCAAGTCTGTGCAGTCCCAGACTTCTGGAGGCAGGCTAGAAAGACGAGGCAAATGAAGAGACCATGAGAAACAAAGAGCCCTTGCTCAGAGTCAAGAATTTCAATACAAAGACCAAACCATTACCAAAGTGACTACACTCTTGCTATGTTTTGTTGTTTTGTTTTGTTCTGTTTGTTTGTTTGTTTGTTTTGAGTAACATTTTAAACAAGAGCATTAAAATAGTTAATGAACAATACTAAGGTCAAAACTTGTCTTAAACCTTTGTGACTTTTGTTTTTTTTATCTTACTCCTTCATAATCCATAAACATGGACTTCACCCTGTATAAACCATGCCTCAACCTCACAAAGGAAATTCTTTAGATAAAATAAACCTTTGTACCTTATTTTAAAGTTTATTGTTTTAAACTTTAATCTTTAAACTTAACTACAGATTGTATCTCTAGAACAAAGTAACTTTAAAAGGCACAAAACACTATTAGGACATTTTAGTGCCTTTTTTTAAGCATTATGAGCTTTTTTATCTCCTTTATTTTAGTTCATGTGCTTGGTGTTTTGCCTGCATGTATGTCTGTGTGAGGCTGTTGGATCCCCCGGAACTGGAGCCACAGACAGCCGTGAGCTGCCACGTGGGTACTAGGAACTGAACCCAGGTCCTCTGGAAGAAAGACCAGTGCTCTCAACCACTGAGCCATCTTCTCCAGCCATTAGCGCCCTGTTTTATGTCCTCCACACCATGTGTACTTTCCCCTGACTAATAAACTCCAATTTTGCTCATACTATTCACTCCCAAACATCAGACAAATATATCACGAAGATCCTGCCTCCTAGTGGAGTTTGTCTCTTTAAATTCTATCTCTGACTCAGTGCTGTCTACCTACGTCACCCACATGTATTTATTTACATCACACTAACAAATAACAGCAAACAAAAACCTGCCCGTTTAAAATTACTCTTTTCCTTCTTTTTGAACTGTCTCACCCTTCATTCCTTCACACTCATCCTGAAAAGAAAAAATAAAAAGATGTCTAATTTCATTCTCTGTGATTCTAATTTCCACTTCTTCCCCAATCCATTACTATGTGGCTTTTACTCAAACATCTCTCACTAAGAATAATGACCTTCTAATTGTTAAATTTGAATTTTATTTCCAGTCCTCAGATCACAAAGATCTTCAATACTTTAACACACCAAACTGTATTGATTAGATTTCAGTTTCCAATAATTCCCTTCTTCTTTTATTTACCGACCATTCAATCCTGTTCTTTTAAAGGATCCATATTTTCCTTTAAAGATTTTGGTAGTTTAAATGAGAATGGCCCCGTGGACTCATATATTTGAGCATCTGGCTCCAGGGTGGAAGAACTGTTTGGGAAGGATTAGGAGGTGTGGCCTTGTTGGAAGAGGTGGGTCACTGAGGGCAGATTTAAGGTTTCAAAAGATACTCTACCATTCTCCGTGGGCTTTCTACTTCCTGTTTGTGGATTGGGATGGCAGGTCTCAGCTGCTGCTTTGGTGCCATGCCTACCGGCCTGATCCTCACCATAACACCATAATGGTGATACACTCCTATCTTTCTGGACCCATAAATCCCAAATAAACCCTTCCTTTTATAAGTTGCCTTTGTAATGGTGTTTTATCACAGCAACAGAAAAGTAAAACAAAGACTCTTAGATAAAACTTGAATCCTGAGCAACAGATGCTGTCTCTGATACCTAAGAGCTGGACTGAAGCTAAACGACATAATGGGTTTGGCTGAGTTTATTTGTAGGCGTTAAAGCACCTAACCTATGGCATTACTGTCAATGCACTATCACAAGCACTCATCTGACATTTTACAAGTTAACGTGACGCACTCTCATCTCATATGCTTCTAGAACAGTGGTTCTCAACCTTCCTGAGGTTGCAACCCTTTAATACATGTTGTGATGACCTCAACCATAAATTTTTTTTGCTACTTTGTAACTGTAATTTTGCTACTGTTATGAATCATAATATAAATATCTGTGTTTTCCAATGGTTTTAGGCAACCCCCGTGAAAGGGTCATTTGACCCTCAAAGGGGTCATGACCTAGGTTGAGAACCACTGTTCTTGAAGATCAGATAGTTGCTAACTGAATAAACTAAAAAAGAACATGATTTGGTGTCAGGAGACCTAAATTAAGATAGACACCCTACTAGCTAGATAAGCTTGACTGCATTAATAACCTCGTTAAGCTTCATTTTATTACTGTGATTCATGCATTCTTATTTATTCAATCAAGTCATCAATTAGTTTTACAACCAAGACTTAATAAAGCTAGGTTTAGTAATATAACATATATTACAATACTGGGCACAGTGAGTAGATTCAATACCATCAATATCCAGAACCTGTAGGTTCTAATGACAAAGGAGCTCGGGCAAAAGGCTGTGACAGAGTGCAACCGGTGCTGCAGTGGGGGAATAAAGGAGCGGACCACACTGGATCATAGGTGATGTAGTGAATGGAGACCACCGAGGACCAGGCCTTCTGAAATGCCAATTTCTTCACAGAAAGCTTTATTCTTCCCTTTACAAACACAGAGAGAAGCTAAGAACAGAATCCTTAAGCAAAACTAAATACAGTGACATTTGTTACTAAGGCACGCTGTTGCTGGTGATTCACTCAGGAAGCAGCAAGGGCCAAGACACTACAGACACTATTAAAGGGCTGATCCCTCAAAGTGTTACATGCAAGACCAAAGACTCTAAAAAGCTGGTGAGGTCTAAACACATGAACTGAGTAACTCTAGATTACCAGAAGACAACACAGTATAAACACAGACTATGAATCTCTCTCCTCCTCCCCCCCCCAAATTAGCAATAATGTACCTCTAAACTTATTTACCATAGTAAGTCTTAGTAAGTTTTAGATTTCAATTCACAGCAAACATCAGACTTAAATGCAGCAACTTCCCATATAACCCTGCCCCTCATACACAAAGTCCCCTTCCCCATTATCTTTATCTGCACCAAACTGGTATACTTGTTAAAACTGATGAACCCACTATGACACACGTCATTGTCATTCAAAGTTTAGTCTTGCTGTTAATTTTGCAGCTTGTGATAAATGTCTAAGGACCTCAATACATTCTCACAGTACCAAACAAATTCCACTATAATGAAACTTCTCTTGTACACCCAATCACCTGTCTTTCCTCACTAGGACACAGCAATCATTCATTTTTTTTTAACTGTCTCCGAAAATACTGTCTCCAGAATGTCACACAGTTGATATCACATAGTACAATAGATTTATCAATCTGGCTTCTTTCAGTTTAGTATTATGCACTGGCATTTCCTCCATGGTGTTTGATACCTAGATCTCTCATTTTTGTTCTAAATATATGTAACTGTCTGGAAGAAATATACTTTACTTACCTGTTGAAAGGTATATTGGTTGTTTCCATTTGGGAAATTACAATCAAAGCTGCTCTAAGCATATATGTGAATATTTTATGTGAACCAAAAGTTTTTTAAGAACTTCTGATTTCATTTGTTCACTGTTTACAGAGAAACAACTGACTTTTCCCTACTAATGTCATATACTTATTGTAATCGTAATCATTTATAAGTTCCAAGAGTTTTGTTTGTTCTTCCATATTTTATAGACTGCCAACAGATTAACTTTTTTCCTAATCTATACATTTTATTTCCTTTTTTGTAGTGAAATACGCAAAAATCCTTTCTGCTATTTTGAAATATACATTATTAACACTACTTATCTAGCTAAGCAACCAAAGAGCGAACTTATTCTTAGCTAACTGAGTGTCAGCGGGCCAACTTTCCAACTCAGTCTCCAAACCAGTATTCCACTTTCACTAAGCTACTGCCACAGCTCCCTAAAGAGTGGACGTTAGCTTTGGAAGCCCCCAGTTACAGGCTGCCTCCACGAAATGACACAACTCAAACCACAGAACAAGTGAAGAACACAAACGCAGCTCACAAGAGTATAAGTAGACACAGAGCAACACCCAAGTCTAAAAAAGCCTGAGGTGGAGCAAAAGCAACTCAAGAAATTGAAGACCTCCAACGTATGTTCAAGAAAAACAAAACTAAGAAGAAAGTTCAACACGGGGTGAAAAACGTCAAAAACCTGTCATTGGCTCTTGTTTCAACATGGTAGTGGCCACCTGCAGGCCAACCCTCCCACTACAAGAAGGACTGTTGCTTACTATAACTATAAAGTCAGGACAAACATATTAACAGCAAACCTCTAGACATTCTTAATATCAAAGAAAATGTTCTGAAATATAAAGGAACACGAAGCGGGGAGGGGGGAGTGGAGGAGAGAGAAATATATAAATACACCCTGCTCAGTCTGTTTAGTGTTACTTGTATGTATATATTTTTAGGATGACTACTTGGTACTGGATAACCAACTGGAGGACTCACCTCTAAGGAAGACTGATTCCCCCACTCTCAGCAGTTGTTAATTGCCTGGACTGCTCTTCTAGGTTGGAGCCCTGTGAGATTTCCCCATCCACCTTGGAGTGTTAGTTTCTGCTGTCATTGCTCAGGTCTTGTTTAGGCAGCCATACTGTTGAGATTCCATGGGTGTGGCTTCCTTGTCATATCTAGAAGACTTTCTTATAGCAGACTTCCTAAAAGCTTTCCACCCCCTTTCTTGATGTTCCCTAAGCCTTAAGTGTAGAGGGTATGTTGATAATGGGCCAACCGGGGTACCCCAAGGTCAGATGTTCTCTGTATTTTGACTAGTCATGACTCTCTGTAATACAATCTCCATCTGCTGCAAAAGAAAGCTTCTTTGGTAAGTATTTCACATGCAGTGAGGAATTACACTGGCTTAGTAAAGTGGCATCAGGAGGCTCTCCTCCAACATCTTCTCCATGACCTCACTAGCCATGGGCAACTGGCTAATTTATAGTATCACGCATGATTTTTCTCCTGTCAAAGCAGACCTTAAGTCCAATTAGACAGCTGTTGGCTACCACTAAGATATGAATGTCACCATGATGGTCACTGTAACAGTTCATAGGCGCCACAGCTAGCTTTTGGCAGCTTACATAACATCTTCTAGTATGGTAAA
Source organism: Peromyscus nudipes (assembly GCA_902168325.1). Taxonomy (NCBI): domain Eukaryota; kingdom Metazoa; phylum Chordata; class Mammalia; order Rodentia; family Cricetidae; genus Peromyscus; species Peromyscus nudipes. The sequence continues at coordinate 6,906 of CABHPH010118540.1, read as the reverse complement.
AGTAGCTGTCAGAGGAGGCTTTCAGATCAGTTCCAGCTTGGATTCTAAGGCCTGTGTCAAGAGCCAGTGATGTCTTCAGCAATAGGGACTAATCTTTAATTTCTGGAAGGCAACGAAGAGCAACAGCTATAGCCTATATTGTTTTGGGAGTCTCTTGGTCTCCCCAGACCAAAAACTTAAAAGGAGGTTTCTCATGGTACTGGAGTTTTTGTTAGATAGTCTATGGCTCTTGGTGAAAGCATTATTATCCCAAATGGCATAAATTCATTTAGGGTATTATGTGTATTATATGTCATTGTAGGCAATTACAAAATGATTCCCTATGGCCTCTTCAAACATCCTTAGAATTATTCATCCACCCTCCCTCCCTGTCCTTCTGTATTGTTTTGGTATAATTTGAATACTTCAATTATGTTTATAAGTAATGAAATTTGTCCACCAAGTTTGTTGTATAACCTCAAACAGAAGGTCCTAGAGATAGGCTTCTACCATGTGGGATGGTTGAAGAAAATGAATAATTAAGTACTCCCTACTTACAAAGTACCTAGAAAGAACTATTCTCCTTTTCATAGTATCTTACTTAGGGATTTATTGCTGTGAAAAGACACCATGACCACGGCGACTCTTTTTTTTTTTTTTTTTTTTTTGGTTTTTCGAGACAGGGTTTCTCTGTGTAGCTTTGCACCTTTCCTGGAACTCACTTGGTAGCCCAGGCTGGCCTCGAACTCACAGAGATCCGCCTGGCTCTGCCTCCCGAGTGCTGGGATTAAAGGTGTGCGCCACCACCGCCCAGCAGCAACTCTTATAAAGAAAACATTTAACTAGGATGGCTCCCTTACAGTCTCAGAGGTCCAGTCCATTATTATCATAAAGGGGAGCATGGCATCTCATAGGCAGATGTGGTGCTGGAGCTGAGAGTGCTACATACATCTCGCTAGGCAGGCAACAGGAAGTCGACTGTCACACTGAGGGAAGCTTGAGCAAAAGAGACCTCAAATCACACCCTCACAATGACACACTTCCTCCAACAAGGCCATACCTCCTACGAGTATCACTCCTTTTAGGGGCCAGTTTCTTTCAAACCATCACCCATGGACAGAATAATCGACCCATGGTTACTATCTTACAAAGGTAGGTTGCTAAACAGAAGAGGCATTATGTAAAAAGATCAGAATTAAATAGTAGTATTATATAAACACAGTATCTATCCTAATGGTGAACAATAATGATATTAGTATTATATACGTTATACAGCATACTTTTCCAGTACAGAACTCTGAAAATTATATATCACTTTATAATACACTCAATATATCTACATTTACACTTTGAACACTCAGAGAAAACATTCATCTATTTATTTTCATTTCTTTTCTATATATGTGCCTGCTCTGGTTTTCTGAGATAGTATCAGGCTATGTAACCCAGACAAGCTTCAACACATAATCTTCCTGCCTTAGTTTCCCAAGCAATGAGATTACAAGTGTGCATCATCACATCTAACTCATTTATTTCTTCCAGAAGTCATTTATTTTATCCCTATAATAAAGAGGCCCACAATAATTTAATATACTACTATAAGCAATAAAGATCTAGTTCCTATTTCCTATAGACTTTGGTCTAGTGAGCAAATATATTCTGCAAAATAAGAGCTACAATAAGCATACGTGCACAGTGTCAAAACATAACTTGGAAGTAGAAAGTGGAAAAGGGCAACAAGGAGGCAGAAAGTGAGAGGACATTCTCCAGAGAAAATAACACCTAATGCAGACACAAGTAAAGATCAGGAATTAGTGCAGAGAAGGAAGGAAGGAGGGAAGACAGAGAAGGGGAAGAACAGTGTG
>CABHPH010118537.1:29865-40830 GCA_902168325.1 Peromyscus nudipes | reverse complement strand
TTGAATATCAGACATCTTCTAGGTAAGCTCCAGGGACTGGAGGGACTCAGGGGAATCTGCCACATCTGACCATGATGAGCTGAGGAAGTGCAAGGCACTCTGGGAAACAGACAAGCATCTTGGCAGCACAGTTAGTACCAGTTCTGCGATGCAATTTAAAGAAGAGGAAATGGGGGCTGGAGGCATGGCTCAGCAGTCAAGAGCACTGACTGTCTTTCCAGAAGTCTTGGGTTAGCTTCTGAACACCGTGTAGCAGCTCACAACCAGCTGTAACTTAAGTCACAAGGGGTCTGATGCCCTTTTCTTGCCTCTGTGAACATTGCACTTGTGTGTGGCACACACACACACACACATACACACACACACACACACGTACACACACACATACAGGCAAGCTAGTCATACACATAAAGTAAAAATAAAATATTTATTAAAAAAGAAGAGAAACCTATTGTATGTTCAAAGTCAAGTTCCTTTTATTAATTATATCACAAAGTATACTTTATTAATTATACTAATTATATTGCTAGGCATTTTGCTATTCTTCCTCTATTTGATTGGCAGACTCCAGGAGGTAATTGCCAGGAGGCAATTGTTCAAAGCTGTCAGGCAGCAGGTCCCTTTGAGGTTGACAATGAGTATCACCATAACTCTTTGCTCTGGGTGTGAGGTATCATGCCTGCTGCTAACACAAGGCAGAGAGCTCCTAATAGGACCTTCCACAAAGGCAGAGTGTCCAGCGGTGTCTGCAGACACCTACATGTCTGTGCCTCTGTGTTCTTAACAGCAGTGTAGATGGTTTCCCTTAGGGAGAGCATAACTGTGTGAGGGTGTGTGCGGCAGGGACACAAGGAGGGGGTACAGAAGGATGTCTCCACGTGGGTTAGTATTAAATGCTAATCTTTATTCCTTCCGTTCTTCAAATGTTTACGGCGACATCATCTGAGAGCAAGGAAACCATACGTAGGGGTTTCCACCAACAGATGTTTGTCACAGTAAACCCGGGCCCCATCCCATGCTGGCTCAGAATGGGAGGCATTGCATAACTCTGTGCACGTTACTTTTTATGTTGCGGTGACAAAATCCTTGACCATAGCCATCTAAGGAAGAAATGTTTTATTTTGTCTTGCGGTCTGATCTCTCCAAAGTGGAGAGTGCTGAGAAGGGGAGCTGCTTAGGAGAAACTCAGCCGAGTGAGTAGAAGTTGGGGCTCAGATGCAAACGTCCCGGCTTCCAGCATCAGTACTAGCAAGAGGGAGTGGAAGGCCACGACAGCCGGGGTACCTGCTTCCCAGGATCACTGTGGTCTTGGAAGAATACATTGCCCCCAAGGACTGCAGAAGGAGGCCAGGTCGATGGTTCAAGGAGCAACAATCTGAGCCCCGCATTTCTAAGAGTTCGCTGAGGGCTTTCCAAGAGTCACTGCTGTTCCCTGTTTCCTCCTTGGTACAGGGTCCGAGTTAATTTCCAGGTGTCGCACTCACATTTCAACTGGGACAAGGGGTTGAGTCACAGGACCACAGTGGGCAAGGGCTTTCTCTAATTCTGGAGTTTTCTGAGGGCCAAACGATTCAGGCTGTGAGCTGGCAGCCTTGGGGAGCTGAGGCCTTCCTACAGAGTGACTAATATGCATATTTCTTACATCCACTGAGAAGAAAAAATCAATACTACACGTGTATGGGTGTTAGGCAGGTAGTAAAATTGCAGAGAAGGACATGGCTCTGGACTCCAGGCTGTGGCATTCCAAATACAGTAGAGATGTGACTTTGGCTGTCCAATGCTTTGTTTTTATTTAAAGATAGTTCCTGGCCAGAGCTGACCAAGCAGACTGGTAACCCAGGGCAAATCCTCCCCTATCAAACACTAGTGGCCCGTGCAAGAGCTCCAGGGCCACCAGCCAGAAGAGGATGGTTGTACATGTGGCAAAGCCAGGGCAACAGGAGGAACCCATGCTGGCTGCTCTGTCCCCACCTGGGTGTTTTTGTCCTTTGTGATCACTCGGTCTCCACCATCCGACTGAGGCTGCACTCACCTCAGGAGGATGAGGTTGGGGTGACCCCAGGCCACTGGCCCTCTGCTCTCCATCCATTTTTCTCTGGGGATGTGGGAACCTGACCATCAATGCTGCCGTGATTCTTCTCCACAGCAGCTTTTGTTCCTTGCTGAGCAGCTGAGTCCTGCTGCCCAGCCACGCCCAGCCACGCCCAGCCACACCACACTGTCCTTCTCCACTGTGTAGGCTGGCTACAGTAGTGGCCCTAGGTTCCCTTGTCTGTCCACATGTCTCTCTTCCTACTTGACTCTGGAGTTCCTCCATCAAGGCAGTGGTGTCCACACTGACTTTTTGGAGTCCACAGAAAGAGTGGGTCCTCGTGCTAGCCCCTGAAGCAGTTTTCCACATACTCCAGGCTATGATGGATGTTTGGAGCCAAGATAAATCCAGTCAGCTTCATCTGGGTGAAGAAAAGCAGCCTAAAGCCTACTAGGCACCCAGCAAGATGCCAAGGCTGCTGCCTTGAGCTCCTGTGCCCGCCTGCTGCCCATGTTCCCACTGCATTCATACCGGGCTCTGCACAGGCATCCTTTACAGATTAAGCCGGGCTGCCGGAAACTGTGAGGCCCAACAGAAGGAATCTGATCTTAACCTGTGAAGGGCACATCTACTTGAGGAGTGAGGCCCCTTGTATGCACACATGGTTATTCAGAGGTCACCTTTGTCCAGGACTGTAGGATTCCTGGAAGGTAAGGAAGGCCTCAGATACACCTGGATAAACTGGCCACCTGAGCCCAGGAGGGCTTCTGGGCCTCTTAACTTGGCCATCACCTAGGCCAGCCATGCAGGGGGATGGGCTCCCAGAGCCGTGTGGTTCAAGTTGTTCTGTGTTATAGAGACTCCAGGAAGCACTTGGGGTGTTCAAGCAAGGCTGGAGTGTCTGGTAACTCAACAGATGGCTAAGAATTCCCTAGTACAGCAGGAGCACAAACCAAAGACTCAGACTGCCAGTGTGGAGGGCTGTGCTAGGTCCTCTGGCTCTGACTGTCTGCACTCCAATCTCCTGGGCACACTGAGTCCACAGAGACAGCATGCTCCTAAGGGGAGGGGGTGCCAGGAGACATCTGCTCTCCTCAGCTGTCTTTGCAGCTCGGCCTCTTGCTGTTGGCACACACACAGAGGAGGGTGTCTCGCCTTGGCACTTCCTGGAGGTGCCAGTCACTGGGGGTGAGCTGACGCTGTTCTTCATGCTACACAGACTACAGTGAGTGTGTGCTTCCCACCACGGTTCCCACCCACCCATATGATGCCCTGCTTCTCCTTGCAGTCCTGGAAGGCCTTGGGAGATGCTGCTTCCTCCTATCTTATTTTCTTTTCGGCTTCCCTGACGTGGGTGATGATTCTCTTAGGTTCCATAAAACCAATTCCCAATACCACCCAGCTATAGGAGAAGCAGAATCTAGGTGAGGATAGGTCCACAGCAATCAATGTGTCTGCCCACATCACCAGGGGCCTCTGCTGTAAAGCCGTGTGGCCACGCCACATACCTGCTAATCTCATTTATTCAATGCTACAGAAGGCCCTTCTCCTATTAGTTCTAGGGCAAGTGTACAGGGCACAGATATATCTTTCCTAAAGAAACCAAGGGTGAGTTTGCCAGCCAGGGCTGCAGGTGGAAGTGCAGAGCTATGGAATTCTATGGAAGCCTCCAGAGATGAAGTCGTTCTCTGTATAACATTTGCTCCATGGCCAATAGCGGGCCACATTCCTCTTCTATTGCTTACACTACATGCTACTTTGAGCTGCACTGGCTTGGCTGCCACCTCCCCAAAGGTTGGTGGTGGCTTGCAGGGTTAGTCATTTGCAATCCATACTAAGTACAGAGAGGAGGTCACTTGAGTGATGTGGCCTCCAACATGACCTCCTTGGAAGACAAGAGAGAACAGGTCACAGATCCCATCTCTCCCAGGCCAGGTGAAGGCAGATTATAGTTGCTTAGGATCATTTTTAGACCAGCTTCTCAGGGTCCATGTCTATATAGCATCCTTGAAGGGGATAGCAGAGAAGAGAGGAGCCAAGGAGAACCATCCCTTGACTGACTTTGATGAGGAGAAGTAGAAACAAGATGGTTTTGTTCCCATTCTGTGCCTATGACCAATAGGGGATGAAGAAGAAAGATCCATCATCCCCAGCTAAAGAGCTTTACACGGGGCCCCACAGGACCAGGAAAATAAGTTCATGAGTATGAGGGAAGCAGGGGCCTCCTTGTGAGTACCAGGTACTCTCAGCAAGGGACTCTGTAGATGCATGTGCCAGCCATGAAGTGAGGAGGCACACAGAGCATGTTCCTAGATTTACCCATCCATTTGACAATCATCCATAAGGTTCTAGTCACATGGGAGACAGGTAACTGAGCCGGGCAACTTGAGGCTGATTTGTAAAACACTCTCATGCAAGTGCTCACTTCATTTTATTTATTTATTTATTTATTTATTTATTTATTTATTTATTTATTTATTTACTTACTTATTTATTTATTTACTTATTTACTTACTTACTTATTAGCAATCATGATGCTGAAACTCAGTAAAGTGACTTGTAGGTGTGGCTCTGAAAGCACAGACAACAGAGAAGAAAGGAAACCAGCATCAGCCACCATACTGTGCTCCCAGACTGCTTCCCTTGGATGGGGGATCTTCGAGAAGATATAACGTCAGGGTGCATGTGCGAGGGAGGAAAGAGACACCCATGGAGAGGGCTCCGTGCATTTAAACCCTGCCTTGAGCCATATGCAAAGGACAAGAGCTGGAGATGTATCCAAATTTCCTACACCCACATCATGTGTGATATGGGTAGATCTCTATATAAGCTCATGACCTTGATGAGCCCTCCAGGAAGAAACCAATAGTCGAAGGTCACTGTGGAAGACACCTGTGTGACCTCAGTGACAACAGTGGCTTCCAGGACAAGAGGAAAGATGGTGAGACAGATGCTTGGCAGAGGCTTCCCTTCCAGTTGAGCTTCCTGTTTCCTCCCTTGCCAGAACCTAGAGGCGGACCCACTGGGAACACATGGCCAGGGTTCTGTCTGTTATCATGAGTAGGATGGCTATAGGATGTGTTAGGGATGAGTCCACCTCTGCCAAGATCCTGCCGAGGTCCTCCAGAAACCCTAGGCATACTTTCTTCTGAGCTCAGTCCACCCTAGCTGCTCTAAGTCCCACCCACAGTCACAAACTTTCCAAATGTGAATAAATTGGTTACTTGCTTCCTGCTGAGTCACGACATATCCCAGTGATAAGAAGGGTCCTTGAGAGCCATCGGTGATGGCCATTATTACCCTTACAAGGACAACGGATCAGTCAAATCAAAGGACTTACAAGTTTATGGTGATAATCCACCTGCTCAGGGATCATGCCGCTGGCTCTGCTGGAGTATTCCTGTCTGGAGACGGGCCATCAAGACATCAAGTACAGTAAGATGGCCACCGTGGGTGGTGTGAGATAGACTCCATGGCCTATGGTCATAAGTGTTCTGAGCTCCATTGTGGATACCCAGTTCATACATGTCAGATGTCCTGCCTAGAGGGCCTCCATGCCAGAGACCAGCCGAGTGGGCTTTGCCCATATCCACCTTCTCTGGGCCCTAGATCTGGGTTTCCATGAGTCCATACCCAGAAGCCATCTCATCTTTAGGGTCATTGTGAAAACCCACTGTGATCTCTGGCAGTCTAGACAACTAGATGTATGGTCTGTTTTCTGGTATCCACACCCCTGTTGTGAGCACTCCACAGTACCCACAGCTTGCCTGGTAGCCCATGGAATCTGGCAGAAAATGGGACAACTGGGTGCTCTTGGGATATCTTGAGTCTCACTTAGCCATGAAGAAGGCTGCAATGGCGCAGCCTCAGGGGACTCACGTCTACTCCAGGTGCTGCAACCTCAAAAGATAGAGGACAAACACATGTTCCTGTTAGAAGCCCTTCAGCTTCAGGGGTAGGAGTTCCTTAAACAGTAACAGATAATAATAACAGCAATATTTGGCTTCAGAGTTCAGATCTCAGCAAAGGACCCACAGGTTCCATGTCCAGTAAAATTCATGTTTGAACTTTAAATTTGATTTACCCTACATGAGTGTTACTGAACAATCTAACATCACTTCTTAAAATACCAACAGAGCATCAAGTTGGGCACTGGGTGAGATCCTGGCACGGTGGAGCCTCTGGCTGTCCTGTTCTTGCTGCCCTGTGGGTAAGGATGCTGATCTGAGACTCCTCAGTCCTCAGAGTCCATGCCTGCACTGCAGTTCCCTGCCTTGTGAATGCACAAAGCCCTGGGCACCCAGGGTACTGTCAGTTCAGTTTAGATCTTGAAGAAGCAAATCCCCAGTTTCTGTTCATAAGACATTGTCCTGCTTTATGTTTGTTCTTTGGGGAAATAAGCTGTTTGTCTAAAAAAAAATGGAGGATTGGAGAAGTTTTGGTGAAGTCAGACCCACTCCACACTACTGTAGGAAAAAGCGTAGACAGTCTGGGCTTCCTGAGGGCTTCCTGAGTGCAGGTGTGTGCCAGTGATCATGGTATGCATGACGTGTGTGGTATGCATTTGAGGTGTGTGGGTGGTGGTGTGTGTCTGAGGTATGTGATCTTTATATAAGGTATGTGGCAGTGTGGGGCACAGGCCAGGGGTGTGTGAAGTGTGCAGTAGGTAGAGGTCATGTGTATAATGTATGCGAAGTGTGTGGTGTGAGTGGGGTAGTGTGATTACATATGATGATGTATGTGCTATGGTCATGGAAGATATGTTCCACACATGTGGTGTAGTATGTGGTATATGCAATGTCTATTTGTGGCAAGCTGCAGAGGAGTTTATGTGTGTGGTTCATGTGCTGTGTGACTTTATGGTGCGTTTGCCATGTGTCTGTCACTTATGAGTGGTACATATATGGAGTACATTATAGTATGTGGTATGTGACATATGTTGAGTGTTCTAGAAGATTCTCTGTCCTCCTGTGGATGTGTAGTTGGACATGACTCTACAGGAGCTGAGCCACACCCTTTGACTATGCCCTTCACCATTCTCTTCAGCATCCCCACCTGGACCTGATGCTCTCTAGACCTCGAGGCTTCTCTCCTTGCTCAGCTCAGGACATCACTTCTCATATATCCTGGAGTGAAAGTGATGGTATTGAACATATGTAGGCAGACATGCTGATTTTCAGGCTAAATGGACCTCTTAGAGAGATGCAGAGGTCTAGGCCAGACTCCAGAGCTGCAACTGAGAGCTGGGTTCACACTGAGATCCTGCTCTGCAGCTCACTTTCCTATCTTCCTTTTTCCTAACCCCTGTCGGCTCTTCCCCCCTCGTGGTTCTGAAACTGCAGCCAGGGCTTTACAGCTCATCTTCTTTTATCTCGTGCTCTTTTCTCTGTACTTTGTCTAAAGCCTTCGGTCCCTCTGCCCCAGGAGATGGCCTCTCGTTATAACATCTTTACTACGTTTTCTTTTATTTCTTTGACCTTCTAGTATTCCAACACTGAACTTGCACAGATAAATCTGGTAATTTCTCCATGGTCCACACCATGGCCTTTTGTGTGTTTGCCGTGTTACCTGAGGGAATTTCTACATGTTCAGATCTCATCTTGCTTTAGTATCTACTACACTAATTTTAATCTTCCAATTTCTCCCCTTATGCTCTGAAGACTCTTCATGGTCCCATCTCTGTGATGTAGATGAGCTGTCTCCTCGTCTCTGGAGACAGTTGTCCTCAATGGGCAAGAAGGATGTTCTGTTTTTGGTGCTTTGCTCTCCCCAGACTCGGCCATGAATGCTGAGCTCCTTTCATGGTTTGTTGATCCTGGTTCCTGCCTTTCATAATGGATGTTTTCCAGGGATGTGGGATACAGCCCGCATGCTCACGTGGGGCCAGAACAGTCCACGTGCTAACCAGAAGTTCTGTGTGGTACCAGAGCCTCTCTCATGCTCACTACTGGGATTAAATGATGGAAGGCAGGTTAGCCATCTGGCTATTTCACTAAGCCACAGTCTCTAGGGACTTTCTCCACCCTGGGACTTGCTCCAGAGAAGGTTCTGGCATTGATCTAACAATCATAACACAGGAAACCCCAGTCAGAGCAGACTGAAGGCCTGTGGTCCATGTCCCTGGACACTCCCTCTGTCCATTCTGGCATCATCTTCTAGGTGTGTCCTTCTTTAGTCCACCATGGCAGTATACAGAAGGTTCTGCTGTCAACAGTTCCTCTGAAGAACTTGCAGTCACCTCATGCCCATGACCTGGCACTGCATCCATACATGTCTCCTTTAACTTCCAGTTCTCAGGATTTTCTAGTGTCCATGGCTCCAGCAACTCACCCCAGATCCTGCTTAGGTCTCTTCGGATCTGTTGTTTGAAGACTCCTGTGTCCTCTTAACTCTTCACAGACTTCTCCTCGGCATCTTCTTGCCTGTGCTGCCATGTGGATTTCATAGTCTCTCTTCCTTGGGCTTCTTTGAGGATGATGAGGAGAGAAAGTAGAGTCCCACTGTAATTCCAAACCTCACAGGCCTCTGCTTCCCCAAGCCTCTGTGTGTCAGATAATCAGTTAGGACCCATGACCAAAATGCTGACAGTGGGGGCTGGGTCATGCCCAGATCCATTTTAGTTAGATGTTTTTTGTACAAAGAGGACCACACAGATCTTAGGGTAAAGAAGACCTCACTAAGCTCATGTCCTAGGAAGTCTCTTTGTGCACTTAAGTATCATTTGATATACCTTATTATTGTGTAAAGGACAGTTTTTTTTCATATAATGATGATAGAGACAATGATGGTGATGATGGTAATAATGATGATGATGTTGATGACAGGGTGGTTAGGGTGATGATGACGATAAAGAGGATCATGATGATGGTGATGGTTATGTGGTGATAGTGTTGGTGGTGAAGGTGATGATGGTGAGAATAATGGTTGTGTGGCAATGGTGATGTTGATGGTAGTAAGGGTGAAGAGAAAGATGGTGATGATCATGATGATAGTGATATGTGGTAATGGTGAAGATGTTGATGGTTATGATGAAATAATGGTGGTGGTGAGGATGATAAGGACAATGTTGAGCATCAAAATGACAGTAATGGTTGTTGTAGTGGTGTTGGTGATGATGAAAGTGATATTGGATGTTGTCTAGGATAGTTTCATGTCAACTTGATACAAACTGGAGTCCTCAGAGAGAAGGGAGCCTCAATTGAGAAAATGCTTCCATCAGATGGGGCTGTAGGCAAGCCTGTGGGGGCATTTTCTTAATTAGTGACTGATGTGGAAGGGCTCAGCCCATTGTGGGTGGGGACACCCCTAGACTGGTGGTCCTGGGTTCTATAAGAAAGCAGGTTGAACAAGTATGTGCAGCAAGCCAGTAAGCAGCATCCCTTCAGGGCCTCTGCACCAACTCCTGCCTCCAAGCTCCTGCCCTGATTGAATTCCTGTCCTGACTTTCTTCAGTGATGAACTATGATGTGGAAATGTAAGAGAAATAAACCTTTTTCTTCCAAATTGCTTTTGGTCATGGCATTTCATCACAGCAATAGTAACCCTGACTAAGACAGATGTGGTAAGGTTGATGGTATTATTGGTGGTAAGGATGATGATGATGATGATGATGATGATGATAATGATGATGTTTATGAAGATGATGATGATAGTGAGGGTGAGAGTGGATGATGATGGTGACAATGGTGATGGTTATGGTGATAATGATGGTGAGGGTGATTGATGTTGACAGTGGTGGTGGTGGTGAGGGTGATGTTGATGGTGGTAGGCTTGATGATGATGGTAATGGTGGTTGGCGGTGATGGTGATGATGTTGGTGGTGATGACAATTCTAAGGAGAGTGATAGTGAGGATATTGAGGACACCACTGATGATGATGATAATGGGTGGTGCTGATGGTGGTCAGGATGATGAGGATCATGATGATGGTGGTGGATATGATGACATGAATGTTAACACTCACTGGACAATATGTGAGCATGTTCTTAGAGGTCGTTGCATCCTTTCTCATAAGAACCTTGACAGGACTAGCCTCCATGACAGATGATACTATAGTTCAAGCTCAGGGAGGTGACATAGTTCACCTGAGATCAAACAGGAAAAGGCAATAATCCAAGGCTCACTACCAGATGTTAGATGACAACACTTAGCTTTCCATGGTGGCCTGGTCCCAAGAGTATTCTGTACTTCTGCTGAGGTTCTTTTGGGCCACTTGTGCTGTCCTGCCTTTTCGTGAAGCATGGTTCAGCAAGTGAGTGTCACACAGGCGCCTGTCCATCATTTCCGCTCACAGCTACTCTTGGCCCTGGCTTCCTCTCAGCCCATTCCACACTATACTGAGGAATCTTGCACCAATGAGTAATTTTACTTCTACAGAAGGAGCTGAATGCAGGGACTGGGATCTACCCACAGGCATCCATGCTGGTAGGTGGCACAATATCTCATGAATCAGCAAGAACCAGGCACTGTGAAGGAGAACGTCTCCAGCCAGGTTTCCAGACGAAATCAAGGGCTACTGTGTCTGAGCAGTGTCTCTCCACTGGAGACCACGGATCAGAGAGAAGCAGGTGATTAATATCAAACTGAAGCTTCATTGGGAGGCCCCGCTGGAATGCCAAGGCTGCACCAGCCCCGAGTTAATTTGTTTCTGTTGTTTATGCATTTGGGGATAACTGGCTAGGGAAGCGGGAGCTGCAGACAATGGCAGCGGCCAGGGATTCGGTGCTCAAAGGTGATATGATTATGCTCATACCTTAATTTCATCGGCCTCCTTTTACCCCAGACAGAATGCAGAAACAACCACAAAAGTGCTGTTCCTCATTATGTGTGGCCTGGGGACCAACATGGAGGTTGGGGCAGCTCTGCACCATGCTGGCAACAGTGAAATCTCTCTCTCTCTCTCTCTCTCTCTCTCTCTCTCTCTCTCTCTCTCT
>CABHPH010118537.1:0-25302 GCA_902168325.1 Peromyscus nudipes | reverse complement strand
CTTTCTTTCTTTCTTTCTTTCTTTCTTTCTTTCTTTCTTTCTTTCTTTCTTTCTTTCTTTCTCTCCTTTTTTCCTTCCTTCCAACAAATTCTAGCTACATATCCAAAGCTGGTCTTGAACTCATGTTCTTTCTTCCTTAGCCTCCTGAGTGCTAGGATCGTCACCCGGCCTAGATTACACACTCTATTGAAAGCATCCCTCAGGCTTTCCCAGCGATCAAACCCTGTCTCATTTAACCTGCATGGCTGCCCCATGTGTTTGAGTCCAGTAAACTAGCTCACAAGAAAAACTGAGGCCCAGAGGTACAGCTTGCTCAGAACCATCAGCCGAAGCTGATTTTTGCTCTAACCCATCGGTATGAGGGTCATCTGGTCGTCACAGAGACCAGGGTTGGGGGTAGGGATGCCAGCCTTCTCCTCCTCTTTGTAGTTCCCACAGCTGTGCTTTGACCCAAACCTGCTCTAAAGCTCTAGGGTGAAGCCATCTCCCCTAGGACTGATGACAGGGTATGGAACTGGTCTGCATGGTCTATCTACCAGCATATCCTTCAGGACAACCCTGACACTGTACCTTCTTCCACCCTCATTAATTGTCCTCTGCAGCCTGGACCAGAGGCAGAGCCCAGTGGCTTACCACTTGCCTAGCATGCTTGGGGTTACCACTAGCACCATAAAAGAAAATCAAACTCCCACGTTTCTCTATTACCTCGTGCATACTAAATGCAACTCAGCCAGGAAAATCACAATGGCGGTGCTGTAGGTCTTGGTCCTCTGGTTTCAGCTGACAGCTGTCACCTGGGCTTGTAGACTAGAGGGGAGGAGGGCCAGGCCTACTCCTCTGCCTTCTGACCCTACCCAGGATGTCGATCCATAACATCAACGACCCTGATGGAGTTTTCAGTAGCTCTGGCTTTTCTCATCCAAAACTAAAGTTCCCCAAATTAAAAGATGATAAAAATAAGTCTACTGAAGTGATTTCTTTAGTCAAGATGAAGGTACCCTTAAATTTGAAAGGTGTGTACTGAACCCTAGTGATTGTGGGGCTATTCCCTGCTTCAGGACATGTGAGCTCCTCCACAGGAATCTGAGTCCCTAAATTAAAGTGTCAGTTAATTCTTACAGACAGGGTAGGGCATAGCTGCTAAACCCACCAGTTTCTTATCAGCACTATCTTCTCCTAGATCTGAGTTCATCCTTTCAACCAGGCCCAGGAGTGTCGTTTCTTAAACAAACAGAGTGGAATGGGCATCAAGTATCATGCACACTGGCCAGCTGCTTGCAGGGGGTGTCTCCCTCCAGGATTACACAGCAAAAAGTCTTGATTCATTGTACAGTTTTCTTTCCCTAAATGAAGATTCTATATCTTCCTTCAGTATAAGGAAGGGAGGAAGGGGGGAAGGGAGGAGGGGAAGAAGGGAGGAAGGGAGGAAGGAAGGAAGGAAGGAAGGGAGGGAAGGGAGGGAGGGAGGGAGGGAGGGAGGGAGGAAGGAAGGAAGGAAGGAAGGAAAGAAGGAAGGAAGGAAGGAAAGGAAAGGAAAGAAAGGTAGGTGTCCCCAGGGTGAGGCAAGGTAATTAGAAGGTTGGAGTTGTGCAGGGACTCAGCAGGCAGGGACCTCAAGCCCATGGTGGCAGCAAACCCTCTTGCTGAGGGCTTCCTGCGTGTCCTGGTGTTCCCTGGAGCCCACTAACCCCACTAAGGAAAGTAGGTGGGCTGACCTCTGACCTCAGCGCCTGCCTGTTAGTTGCCAGCGGATGGTGGGTGTCTGGAGAGAAGCTAGCCAGGGTGCCAAATGCTTGGTGATATATTCTCTCATGAAAATTGCCACCACAGTCTTTAAACCAGGGCTCTGGAAGATCATATTCATTGCCTATGTCCCATAAACAGACAGGAGAACAACGCCCAGTCACTCCAAGGTGAGCCCTGCTGCAAATGCCCAGACAGCAAGCCTCCCTGGAAAGACTTTCTGAAGCCGTTGCCAAGAAAAGAGGCCAACAGTAGCTTCTTTTCCGGGATCATCAGAGCACATGCTAGATAGAAATCTCTTCCTGTGAACATCACACACCCCAGGCAAAGCTGACTTCATGATTAGATAAATTATAAACCATTCCATTTATCGGCCCATCTCTCTAATTAGACTTCCCAAACTCTGGTATCTGCTGCAGACATGTGGATTCTGCACCTTTAATAAAGGGAGGGGATTGATGCCACCTTAATCTCCAAGAGCCACAGAGATAAAAGATTTACCCTGTTTACTTTGGATTAGAGAAGAGTTTTGACCTTGAGTGGGAGTCATTGTTTTCAGGGCCAATTTTCAATTGGAAACATTGTTGCCTTTCAAAGGAAACCAGACCCAGAGAATGTAGCAAGGTACAGACAATGCCCGGCCCACAATGAGGCCTGGGATAGATCAGGAGCCCTTATTAAAAGAAAAGAACTAATTTCCAACTGTTTCTGCCTTCTGAGGCTGAGACCAAAGGCGACAGGGTTTGCTAACATCCCAAGCTGCAGGGATGAGCCTGAGAATGAATGCCTGGGTAATAATTAGATGCTTAGTGGGCTAATTATTTTGTGAATAAAATCAAACAAAATCAAGTAATTAAACAACAGGCAGAGAGCGGTGTCTAAGTTCTGTTCCGGCCATTGTTGAGTGTCTGATTTAACAAGGGACTTGGAAATAAGTGGGGGGTGGGGCAGAACACTCTGCCATCAGCTGCTGCTAAGTCTTTTCTTACTGCTCAGACGTGCCGTGGCCTCCTGGCTTGCTTGGTACTTAGAGATCGGAGGTCAGGGAGCCACAATGTCATTGAGGAATGTGTCAGACAGATGAGGTAAATAGTTCACCAGGGAGAGAAGGTTCTTTCCTCCTTTAAACCGGAGCCCAGTTGGCAGGGCTCCAGCAGTTCGTACGTCAGACAGTGGAGTAAGGCTAGAGCCTGAAGGTGGGCTTGTCTTTATCTGGGGTCATCACTTTGTGGTGACCTATACCCCAAGTACGCAGTCCTTTTCAAGAGCCTGAGATGACTGTTTGCCACCATCCTCTAATCTGTGTACCTTACGGCCGTAGGGCACTGAGTTCTCTGCCAATCCCTCCACTGGGCTTCCAAGTACAGCTTAGGTGGGTGAGCACCTGTTCCCATGAGGCCTTGCAGGTGTTCTCTAGAGAATAGAGATGTACTTACTCTGTGCCCTTCCACTCTTTAGAGTCTCAGCACCCAGGACCAGTTTGCAGGTTTAGCTGTTCACTTCCCAAGTAGGCAAATGGATTCTTTGAAGCCAGAGGCTAATGGAGCCCAGTCACGGTCCCAAGGCAGGAAGAATTCCAGGCTGGCTTGAGTGGCCACCAACCCTCACAAGGCACTGAGTTTGGTCTACATATGTTGGTTGTGGTGTGATACCCCTTTTCTCTGCCTCCCAGTCGAGCATTGTCTACCACCAAGATAGGCATAAAGGGGGAGGAGGAGAGAAAAGGCAAGAGGGGGGGGGAATGGATTTGCACTGTCTGTGCTCAGAGCCTGAGGACACAGTAGTGTCAGGATCCACAGGGGGACTGAGGTGAGAGATAGTTCTCTGCAGTAAGGGTAGAAAAAAAAAGACTCATGATAAAATCAAGCTGACCACATAGACATGAGAGTAAAGAGGACATTAGAATAATTAACAGCTAACAAGACACAGCCAGAGTCAGACACCAGCAACTCTTGCACTGCTGTACACCAGATCTGCAGCAGCTAGCAATGTGAGCCAAAGATGGATAGAGAAGGGCTTCTAAGTGGGACCATCGCCCTAATTGGATGATGGATGTGTGAACATCTCCCGAGGTGGACATACACAGAGTACGTGGGTCCCCCATTGGTTTGGCCAGCCTTACGCACAGAGAATCACTCAATTACAATAGAAATAATCTCAAGGTTTGTCCAGTTTCTGTTGTAAAAGTTCCTGGGCAAGCAGCTCAGCATCTGGCACCTTTCCGGGTCTCAGGGTTTCGCTGAAGTTTCTTTAATAAAGCCACTGTTGCTTTGTTCCATCCATTGTCCGATCCACATGAGTTTAAGAATTCAAGAGCCACTGCTTTGGGTTGACTTTTGGTGACCGTGGATCACCCAGCACAGCAGTCATTTGGGCAGCGAGAGGCCCCTCCACTGTCAGAGATCTGTCTCAGAGTCGGATCACTCTGGCTGGCTCAGTGCAGAGGGAGGTGCCTCCTTCCCATAGTGCCTTTGCAGAACCTTCCAGAAGGTATGCTTTGGCTTCTGACACAGAAGAACAACCCACCTAAAATGGGCTTTCACTTTACTGGTTAGCATTCTAACTTGAGCGCTCAGTTTGATATCCATTCACTATTTCTGCCTGGTCCACATAGTAGTCCAGGCACATGTAGGATATTATAATGCTCTGTGAGACATGGGAACCTAGGAGTCTCCTATCTTGTCCCATAGAATGCAGAGAGGAGCAGGGCAATGGTTGTTGTTATACACAAGACAGCTATTATAAAACTACCCCACATAGATATATGAAGCTATCCTAATGGCCCATTGTGTTGTATAGTTAATATACACTAGTAAAAGAGGGCGGTTGGAAATAACTTGGGCTTTGTGGGCCATACAATCTCTAGTATAGACACTAAACCCTGCTGCAGATGTATAATTGTGGTGGTATTGTGTTCCCCAAAATATTGTGTATGCTAATAAACTTATCTGGGGTCAGAGAACAGGACAGCCACAATATTAAACATGAGGATAGGCAGTGGTAGCATACGCCTTTAATCCTAACATTCCAGAGGCAGAAATTCATGTGTTCAAGGATACACCCAAGCATGGTGACCCACGCCTTTAATCCCAGAAAGTCAGCCTTTAATCCCAGGGAGTGGTGGTAGAAAGCAGAAAAGTATATAAGGCGTGAGGACCAGAAACTCGAGGCATTTGGCCTGGAGAAGCGGCCTGGAGAAGCATGTGGCTGGTTAAGCTTTCAGGCTTCTAGCAGCAGTTCAGCTGAGACCCATTCTGGATGAGGGCTCGGGGCATCCAGTCTGAGGAAACAAGACCAGCTGAGGACCCAGCGAGGTGAGATAGCTGTGGCTTATTCTGTCTCTCTGACCTTCCAGTGTTCACCCTAATAACTGGCCTCGGGTTTGATTTTATTAATAAGAACCTTTTAAGACTCATGCTACATATAATGCCCTGAGAAGTAATGAAATAAACACAGCTGAGTTCTGATAAAACTTTATTTGTATCAAGTAGAGGGCTATATTTTGGCTTCATTGTAGCACCACCCTTGCCCAGAGTGCCTGTCATGACGGTTCTGCCTCTGTCAGCTGCTGAGGACAAGCTGGCCAGCAGAACTTCCCCAGGACATAGGCCCATTCCCTGGGGCAAGCCACTTGTAAATGTGAGTGCAGGTCATGTGGACTGTGCTTCAAATGATAAGAATGCAGAAATGCCCAATGCCAAGCAGCATCTTGGGGAGAGCAAGGTGGTCACATGTGTGGAATCCTGGGGACTCCAACCCTCCTCACAGCTTCTTGCCCTTGGGACACTTAATTTATTTCTTTGACATCTCACATTTTACATCTCCTTTCCTCTAGTTGTTTTTCCAGGCTTTGTCAAATAGAAGTGTTCCTGAATATGCAAAGTTACTTGGGGTCCCCCTCAATGACAGCCAGGTGAACAAGAGCAGTTTCTAGCAACTTACCCCACCCAGAAAATGAATGGGGTGATGATGGCAGGTGTCTGGGACAGGTTCCCAGTTGGGCCAGGCAACAATTCCAAGCACTTTTCTTTCAAAAGGATCAAGTTTAAAATAATAGCATAAGGGGAAGGGGGGAGAGAGGGGCGCTAACTATAGATTTCCTTGCACAGAAAGCTTCAGAGCTTGGGACTTGAGGAGAGAAGTCTGGCCAGGCACCCTCAAAATAGTACACTTACATTTGATCCTCACCCAAAATACAGACGCCACGTTGGCGCAGGTACAAGCTGTCTGTTTCTATACAGTCTGGAAGTCTGGAAAATAAACACTCCCAGAGCCGCCTGCCTGGGAGCCACAGAGGAATCCGATTAAGCCATTCCTAGGAGTGGCATTGCTCTGCCTGGGAGAAGACAGATCGGGAAGGCACAGCAGTCAGGGCTGTGGATGCGTGGGACGAGGTGTTTATGGACTTCAAATTGGTTTTAAACATTGTCTGCCCTTTAATAAGATTTGGCTGGACAATGTTATCTTCGAGCTGGGGAATGCTCTTTCCCAGAGGCTGGGCACTGGAGTAGGATGGACAAGCGCAGCTTTTCACTCACACACGCCAGGTCAGGCTCTGCCTGGAGGGCACTTTGGAGGCCTACGCAGCAGTCTGAAAGATGACTGAGATGCCCAGGTTCCGGATAGCTCAACTCTACCACAGCCATGACCAGCTTGTCTGGAGGCCTGGTGTCTGAGTGAAGCAACTTGTACTCCTTTTTTCCAAGACACCTGCTAGACTGTCTTTTCTGTCTGCAGTCTGTCTTGCCCCTCAATGATGAACAGAGAAACATATGTCCCTGGGGACTTCCAGTCTATCCTGAGGGGCAGATCACAGACAAGATGCACTTAAAGTAGGCAGCTCCTCAGACAGGGAAGAGGCTGAGGGGGAACAGCAACACCAGCAGGAAGGCTGGTAAGGAAGGAGTGCGGCTGACCGAGGAGGCTTTTTAGCTAACTGGGTTAAGGAAAGCATATGCCTTAAACATCTGAATCAAGACACTGAAGGACTGAGGATCACAGGGGCAAAAAGCCTGTGAGGCTGCCTGAAGCTGAGTGGGGAGGGAGAAAGGGAAGAGGCAGCTGGAGAGAACACCGTGGGTGGGCTTTTCCTTGGAGGAAGGCACTGGGTCATGACTAGGTTGTCTGTCAGTGTCCAGGACCATTTTGTCATTGGCTGGAGGCATCAAGTATGGAATCAAGACGCCCAGGCTGACCAAGTGACTTCTGCAGTCATCCAGGGGAGGAAAGATGATCCAGCAGGGGGCACCACATACCAGCCTGTTCACCCTATATATACCCACCTCACCGCCCAGCCCAACCCAGATAGGGAATCCCACAGGACCCCCAGTGACCAAGTATGGCACTGAGAGTTTGTTCTCTTCACATCTGTTTGTACCCCAGACCACCTGTTCCTAAGGCTTTAGTGTATACACATGTATGTAGGAGCTCACACATGTTTGTGTGCACACGATGTGCATATTTTGTGTTCAGTCACTCACCTGTGTGACATACTGGTGATCCACTTGTGGTGTGGATAGGATGATGGTGTGTTACTCAGTACTTCACATCAAAAGCAGGGCCAGCTCTTGTGGTGTCACTGGGTGGCAAGCTTTGCTGGGTACATACTGAGCCTTCAGTGATAGCAGTGAGCATGTTGGGGAGCCTGGCTGGGGCTGGTTTCTGTCCCCATAGGCGTCCCTTGCCCTCTGAGAGGCTCTGAGCAAGGATGGATGAAATGTCTTCCCATGAGGAAGACAAGATGGGGTCCAAGAGCTCCTGTGGTCCCAGGGCCTGAGAGGAGAGATGGCGACATCCCTGCTTGGGAGTCCCAGCTCTCCCCCTTCTAGGGCAGAGGAAAGCCACATAATGGAGCAGTACCTGACACCCTGGAAGTTGGAACCCACATGGCCCTGTGTCCTGAGGATACCCAGGCTCTGCCCTGAGCTGATCCTCCTACAGAGGGAAAATACCTGAACCCTCAGGAAGGAGGGACCTGTAGGGTGGCACTGGCACTCTCTACTGCTCCCTCCCAGCTGCAGGGTAACTATGCAGATTCCATTAGGAGGGCTCAGGGCTCTAGATGGACCCTGTCTGAATCCAAAAAGCAGGTCATGAGGAGCTAAGTGCCTTTAGCGGTCCTGAAGCCTCCTTCTCATTATGGGTCAAGAGCTTCCAAGGTTACAGATCAGCCTAACAGGCAGGGGCAATAGACTCCCTGTGCAGATTCGCATTCATGGTGCATAATGCAATTGAGGGACCTTACTAGGGCCAAGATCAGAATATGAAATGATAAAGTGATGAACACTATCCACAGACAGAGCTGGGGAGGGGCTGGTGCCAGAGAAGCTGCCGGGCTGAAATCAAAAGCTACAGTCTTTGAAAACAGGACCATGAGTGAACTATGCAGAGTGTCCAGGCGAATGTGGATGATCCATCAAATATGTAAGGCCTTCCAGTTCTTCCTGACCTGATCTGTAGATGGACAGGCAACCAGAACCTACTCAGTTTACCCTGGTCATGAGACTCAGTCCAGGGAGATACTCCTGCATCAGTGTTCTGAGCGGGCCTCCCTCTGGGCCCTGACAGGAAGACATCTCAAGCTTTTATGCAGCTATCTTGGGACACATGCTTGTTCAAGTCCCTTCTTATGCTCTGTGGCTGGGGTCAGAGGATCTAATTCATTGCACTTCCACCCTCTCCAGGATCTGAAGGGCTGACAGAACTCTCAACACATAAATTTATCACTAATTGACATTAACTGTTTCCTCTCGGGACACTGGAATCTCATAGAGGGCTAAAGGGCATGTCTCTGTGGAGGACCAGGTGTAAAGAATTCAAGGATCCTTCCTAGCCACTGGTGAGCCCTTGATGCTAAGCTCTAGCCCTTCCTGCTCGCTGGTCTGGTTGGGACTGAGGAGAAACTCCAAGGACCACCAGACTCAAGCACATAGCAAATTGGAATGTGGTACAATGGTGGCCGTTTCAAAGGACACATCTGTGGGAAACATGGGAGAAAGGGATTCTGCAGATGCACCTATCTTATAAATCTCTAGATGTGCCACCCTGCCTTCTCTTGCTTGATTCTGAGTTGTGAAAAATGGAGGGATATGACCCAGAGCAAGACAAGTGGTGTGGCCAGGATCATCTGCTGCCACCAGGAGCTAGCAGGTATAGAAGAAACCCTGCCTGGATCTCCACGGGAGATGGTGCTCTGTCCTGAGAAGGAAGCAGGTCAGCTCACATGTGCCTGAGGGAAGGAGCCTCTGGGTCTCTTTGTTTTCCATCTTTGCTCAGGCTGCTTCCCAGGCCTCCTCTACATAGGTCAGAGTCATAGGAGTCAAGCCCAGTCAGGAACTTAGGTGTTTCGTCAGGCTGTTCTTGAAAGAAGAAAAGTCACCCTGAACGTCCCCAAATCTGGTGGATCTCAAGGCAAGCAGTTTGGACATGGTCACGTGGGGAAGCACAGAGCTGGGAAGATGTCTTGGTGGTCAAGAACACATATTCTTGCAGAGGACCCAATCATCCACATTGGGCAGCTTTCAACCACCTGTAACTTCAGCTTTAGAAGGACCCAATGCCTTTGGCCTCTGTGGGGATCTGCACACACAGACGCATATACATATAATTAAAATAGATCTTTGAAAAGAGAGCAATGGGGGAGTGAAATGTGCTCTTCCACCTCCCCCCTCTCCCTGCTGACCGCAGTGTCCCAGAACTGAGGACATCTATGCCACTGAGTCTCCGTGAAATTAATATGAAGGTCAGCTTTACTCATCATGGACTCCCTTCACAGCGGGAGATAGTGGGAGAGGGCGTAGATCCCAGCTGCCTGTCTTGGCCTTGGAGGCTTTCTGAATCAGAGGTTCTCAGCATGTGGGTCTCAACTCCTTTAGGATTGGATGACCCTTTCACAGGGGTCCCAAGACTGTCGGAAACCACAGGTATTTACATTACGATTCAAAACAGTAGCAAAATTACAGCTATGGAGTAGCAACAAAAGTAATTTTATGGTTGGAGGTCACCACAACATGAGGAACTATATTCAAGGGTCACAGAACCACTGGCCTCAACATTTAGTTTCCCTACCCTGGCCTGGCTTCTCTATCATGAGGCTGATGATTCTGATTGGGTCTCTCCAGCACAATTTGAAAAAGTGTTCCTTTAGTTCAAGTCCAGCAAAGCAAATGACCCAGAAAGGAACCCAAACCATGGGCTATACCCACAGAGATGTCCTCTGTATCTCTAACACCATTAGTAACCTGCAGGGCAGCCAGCAGGGTCTGTAGGCACTCTGCCCATCTTGGCTTAGACTTAGGCTGACTTGTCCCTGGCAGCAGCAGAGAGGTGTCAGAAGGGGCCATTTCTGTCCACTGAGCCAGAAGCTAGGTTTTCCAGAGCCCAGGAACCTTCAAGGCATAATTGCCTCCTGCTTCACACAGGGCCACCAGGCTGGGCAGAGTACCGGGCTGTGAGAACCTTAAACTCAAAGGATGAAGCCGAACTAGATTAAGATGTTTGATTCTGAGGTTTAAGACAAATGAAGACACAATAGGCTTCCCTTCCACCCACATACTCAGAGTCATGCACAGACACAGACACAGACACAGACACAGACACAGACACACACACACACACACACACACACACACACGCACGCACGCACGCACGCACGCACGCACGCACGCACGCGCGCGCACAAACATGCATGCACTCAGGAGCACACACATAGCAGTGCAGTGTCTAAGGAATCTGTCTTGCTGGGGACATATTCCTTCCCACAACTGCACTCTGTGGCCTGTCATTTCTGGCTGCAGTTCTGGATTTGCTTGTCATTCACTGCCAGGGGAACATTCTGAGGCTGGGAGACTCAACCACACTCAGCAAATGGACCTCATTGCTTTCAATTTCCTGCCAGTGAGTTCCAGATTCTATCAGGCCTGTTAAAGACATAGGTCCTTTTCAGAGTCCTGGGGGATCAAGAACCCCCTCTGAACTGATTTCCACTTTCCAAAAACAGAGACATGACATTTCTGCATTTTGCTGGCAGGTAGGTGCTGAAAAGTCTGTGTCGGAGCTGAGGTGAGGCACAGGGATACTAGGAGAACGTGTGCCAATGGGCAGCTTATGCTTCCTGACCTCATTGGAAGCCAGAGGAGACCTGAGTTGCTTCTTAGATCTCCATACTCTCAGTTCAAGACACCCACAAGAAAGCTCTCCAGGAAGCACCCATGTTGCCATGCCAACACACTCAGCGCATACACAGGTGCACATACTCATATTCACAGGTGTGTGTGTATGTGTGCGTGCATGCGTGCGTGCGTGCGTGCGTGTGTGTGTGTGTGTGTGTGTGTGTGTGTATGTGTGTGCGCATTCATGCATGCCAGTGCCCATGCAATCAACACACTCCCTGCAGGTTCTGGGATCTCATCCTCTGGCTTCCCTGGAGTGCTGACAGCCCAGATGCCGGCTGCTCAGGCTTGAACAGGAAGAGTTAGTGCTGCTGTCGTCTATGAGGATGCTAATTTGTGTGCAGGCTCTGGCTTTTCTTCTAATGGTGTAACTGGTTTGTGCCACCGTCGAGGGACTCGCTGTGATCGGCCTTTTCCGCAGAGAGAGAACCAGCCTGTGAGGCCTTGTTCTTCCTAGGAAAGGGGCAGCTGGGCTGCAGGAAGCCCATGTGACGTTGTCTTCTGTATGGATATCAGGGAGGGAGAAGCAGCTCATGAGCCAAGAAGCCAGCCTGCAGGCCAGCCCTAGTGTGTCCGTTAACATTTCGGCTGAGATTTGATGAAGTCTTCCCATTTAAAGGCAATCATGACATCCTCAGCATCACTTGCGAGCCATAAATATTTACACACTAGGACAAAAAGCTGTCACAGAGAGCAGCTGGGGTTTATCTTGGCCCTGGACTCCTCCAGACATAGGAGCCTTGAAAAGCCAAACAGATGACACGGCCCTCCTGCCTCTGCTCTGTCCAGCTGGAACATCCCACCCTATTGTGCTCCAGCAGGTCAGCTAAGGGAGTCTCCACAAAACAGAGTGGCCTCATCCCTCTGTCATCAATTCCATGTGGTCCTGAGGTCCTGTCCAGCCTCCATGCTGGGGAACCAGTTCCTCTCAATGGAGACATTTCCTCCTGGAGGCAGGAATTTCCCAGGTTTAGGAGTCTGAGAATGATGCCCGCAAGGTTACATAAACAACCGGAATTGATGGGGCGAGAGTTGGGCATCCCACCACGGAGCTGCCTGTCGATCATGCAGAGAGTTCCAGTAATGCAGCTTTCAGCAGCTTTCAGTAGCTTTCATGAGTGGTCAATCGTACTGGAGTGGGCGTTTCCATGATGTGGCTGCTTTTGAGTCACCCTTGCCGCGGTGGGTAACCCCGATAAACTCACTGGTTCCCTCAGCTAGACTTGGACCAAATCACTTCTTTGGTCGCTGGTATCTAATCTGAGGTGAATAGACACTTATTTGTTCATGTCTCGGCAGGAAAAGTCACACAACACTCTGGGTAGAGGCATGTGACCCAGCATGGGGTACCCACTGTGCACTTTTCTGTTCGGTAAGTTGATTTGGGGAGAAAGAGTAAAGAGTATCCCTGGCCAGAGCAGCCAGTCACCATGCTGGTCAGAGGAGCAAAGACTGTGGCCAGTAGCAGGGCCCGTTGTCTGATCTCATATACCCTTTCCTTCTGAGGCCTTGGAACATCCATGTGAGCCTCAGTGAACACTTAGTTAAGAAGTGCGTCTTGCCCATGAGTGGCTGTGTGTTCCCCAAAGGAAGTGACTGCCTCACCATACTGAATGATACTGAATGCAGGCACTGGTCTACAGGCTGGAGTCAGAACAACCCTCCATAGATGTACACATGGCACTGTGAATGTAAGGAGAGGAATGGTGAGGCAAAATGGGCAGATGAACAGCTGAGCCTAGGCTGGGAGACCAGTTCTATCTCTCTGACCAGGATCTGAGCATCAGGAAGCCTACAGTAGCATTCTGTGTTTGCTTTATAAGAACTCTCTCCCACCAGAATGTAGTGAGGGATATGCACAGGCCCCGGGCAGGTATGTGCTGAATGAGCATGCGATCTGCCTTCCATGTACAGTAAATTCGAGCGTTTCCACAGTGTTCTAAATAAAGCTGGCATTATAGCTGCAGGTAAGAATCTCCCGGGGACAGACATGTGAGTGAGAAAGCCATGGGAGCATGTGTAATCTGCCATATTTTGGTGAAGCTACTGAAACACCCGAGAAGGAAAATGTTTATTAGCAGCAAGCAGATCTCAGAAGTTTCCCCGGGTCCCACTTCCTCCAGATAAGAATCCAATTATGTAAATGCATGTACTTTCTCCTTCAAAAATAAGGTTTGAAAGAATAGAACATCAAATTCCAACATGAAAATTTGACTATTATTTTTAACTTTCCATGTGGAGGTAGCATAGATTTCCTGCTGAGAGAGGGAAAGAACATCCAACTGGTGTCTGCTTTCTTCCTTGAGAGCTTCTGCCTTGGGAAAATACCTTTTAAAGGCTCTGGACTGGGTCGTGATGCCAAGAGACACTGGAGAATAACTAAGTCCTACCCGCTATTCTGTGAGGAAAACCAGGCTGGATCAAGATAGATTGACAGCTCAGAGCATGGAGAGCTTCCTCAGCTTGCCCAAAGCAGCCCAGCGGGTGGGTGGCAGACTGATTTTCCGAGGTCTGCAGGACCCCTGTGCTAGTGTTTGACTCCATCCTTAAAGTCTCCCCGTACTGGGCTTCCTTGCCATCTGTATACAACTAATGTAATGTCTTTCATGAAATAGATGATTAAACTATCCCCCAAAAGCAATCTTGAAGGAAAGGAAAGACCTAGTATTTGAGGGGATAAAAACACAATTGCTGGTGTATGTAAGTAACCCTTTACTTCCTGTGATGGTCTAGAGTCACCTGGGAGACATCTGTGGGGAATTATCTTGATTATGTTAATTGATGTTGGAAGACCCATCTTAACTATGGGCTGGACCACCCTGGGCAGGGGATCCTGCACTGTGAGCTGAGCACTAACGTGTTCATCCTTCTTTGCTTTCTGATTATGGATGGACAATACCACTTGCTTCAAGTTCCCACTGCCTTGACATCCCTGCCCTGACAGACTACTGTACCTTGAACTGTGAGCCAGAATCAATCTTCTCTCCTTTAAGTTGCTGTTACCAGGGTATTTTATCTTAGCAACAGGAGAGGATAACAACCTAGAAGGTTCTCATGAAAACCCACCAGGTTTTTGCTATTCTTGTAGAAGTAGGCTGACCACATTATCCTTCCAGGGAAAAGGAACTAGAGAAATGTTGGCATAAGCACACAAAGAACAGGATGCAATCCATCACAACGAGCACACAGGGCATCCTCTGCAATGGTTGTTATAGTGTCTATGTGTGAATGGACAGACTGATGGAAGGGAAAGCCAGGAACAAAGTGAAAATTTAGTCCACTGTGAAGGTCCCATGGAAGTAACATGACTTCTATTTAAGAGTAGATCTGGGTAGTGGTGGTGCATGCCTTTAATCCTAGCACGCAGGAGGCAGAGCCAGGCAGATCTCTGTGAGTTTGAGGCCATCCTGGTCTACAGAGCAAGATCCAGGACAGGCACCAAAACAACAGAGAGAAACCCTGTCTTGAAATAACCAAGAAAGAAAAGAAAAAAAGAAAAAGAAAAGAAAGAAAAGAAAAGAAAAAGAAGAGTAGGTCCAGGAAAAATACAGTTGGGTTCATTTCTTATACTGTACACAAGGACAAGTTCCAAATTGCCAAGAAATACAGAAAGTATAGCAACCAACAAGTCCTGGAAACACGTATGGCCGCGTGGAATATTGCTTTGACTACGTGAAAATGGAAAGCTACCGTGCAGGGCAACATACATATGCAAACTGGTGCAGAGATGATGGGAGAAACATGGGCAGTGGATCCTCCATGAAGGTCAACCCTTCCAAGACAGAAGATTTTAAAACAGTGGATAAAAAGACCAGATCCACCCAGAGAAATGAGCTGGGATCATGGATTCAAGGAGAATATAAATCTCCAGAAGTCACAGGAGAAATGCTTGAGCATTTCTGTAAGAACAGAAATGAAGAAGACTGAAATGGTATTGACGGGACCCCGTGCTGGACAAGAAGGAGTCAATGCGCACAGCGCATGGGTGTTCCTGTGCACACTGTAGAACATGGCCGTGTGGGCCCTGCTTGGGTTGCCTGGTAAACCTCAGAGACAATCTAAATGTAAATGATGAAGCATGCCAGAACCCAACATTCCACCCAGCCTCTGGTAACACTACCAACTTTTCTTTCTGTACCATATGGCTGGGTGCCAAGGATCCCTAATCCTGCAAATGAATCTCAAAGGACAGAGAGAGTCCCCAGAGGAGCAATCAGGTACCAACCATCTAAGGACTGGGAAGAGACAGCATGGAATAGGCATGGAAGGGAGATCATTCATCCTCTCCCTCCTCTCTTGCTTGCTTCTCTGCCAGCAGTGCAGCGGAGGTGATGATGGGCACAGAAAGAGATGGGAAGCAGGCTGCCAGGCACCTGGGACCCAGTAGGTGCACAGATTTCCTCTCCTACCATCAGATCTGAAACCCCAGGAGGGAAAGGAGCCCCCCTTGTGCTGTACCTCGTTCTGTCCTCCAGGCTTTCAGACAAGATGGAGATGTAGCCACTGATGTGTGTGCCCGGGCTGGGGTTCCAATGACTGAGTCTACCAAGGACCATTAGGAGATGCTGAGGTGGGGTGGGGTGTTAGGGATGAAGTACAGAGGAGGGAGAAAGAGAAAGCAGGGAGTTGCGTGCAACCCAAGCCCCTCAACACTGAGTGTTCTCTCTCTCTCTCTCTCTCTCTCTCTCTCCCTCCCTTCCTCCCTCGTGTGTGTGTGTGTGTGTGTGTGTGTGTGTGTGTGTGTGTGTGTGTGTATACAAAATCTTAAACATATCAGGGATGGTGATGCAGCCCAGGAGGTGAAGCTTAGACCAGGCATCCACTGGGCATTGAACACAGGCCTTACCTGCATAGTCTGTGCCAGCTTGGAGTCCAACATTGGACCTAGGAGGTGTGACCACAATTTGTGGACTGCTGCTAAAATAGAGCAAAAAGAAAGTGAAGGAAGTAAAAGTGACTCCAGGCTCTGAGAAGAGGGTGGGAATGGAGAGGGAAGAGGACAGAGAGCCAGTGCCCAACTGTGTAGGCATGGAGATGTTGCAATGAGTCCCATTGCTATGGACAATTGATATCTGTTAAGAGATTATAACAATTAAAAAACAAAACCAAAGGAAATCAACATCTCCCTTGGCCATCAAAGGTCCCAGGTTTCAGGGAAATAGGGAGATATCCAGAAAACAACCTAAATCTCAGCAGAAAAGAAAAATCTCAACCAAAAAAGGAAAATGAGAAGAAGCCACACCAGGACTCAGCAGTTGGTCTCATGAGAGCAACTTGAGGTCATTCCAGCTATACCCTAGATGTGGAAGAACCTGCCTTACTCACCCAAGCAGTGGTCTATCGGAAACAAGAGGCTGAACACAGAGTCAAAGGCGGTTTCCAGACTCCTGTCAGTCAGTGCAAAATCACAACTCTTAACACAAAGAGGATAGAAACTGATTAAAACGAAGTCAGATATGAGTGACCATGGCCCAGGAATACAGGTTTAGGCTACCTCAATTCTGTTCCAACATGAAACAGTTTGTGGAGTTTTTACAGTCACAGAATGAAGAAAGTCATAAATCACGGTGCTTTTCAAATATGTTGATGGGGACATCACAGAGATGGTTGCAGCAGAGCAGAGAGATCTCAGCTATGGGCCTCAGATGCTGTTTGATGACAGTCTTCAATTTGGGGTTGGTGGAAGCTCATGGTCTGCCAAGTCAACACATCCCGAAAGATTCTATGTGTTAGTCACAATAACATGAAGTCTGACACAGACATCACAAGGGATGGCTCTTTAGGGGATTAAAGGTAGCCCAGGAGAAACTGTAATTTGGCTCTGGACCTGCATCATTCCAACCACTCCATAATCATTGACATTCTAGTTGGCTCATCAGCCTGGTAGAAGGTTCAGTTTGAAGGTATAGTATCTTCCTAAGACGTTTCATCCACAGTTCCCAATAGCTAATGTTTTATTCTTTCTAAGTGTTTGTATCTTCTATTTCTCTTTTTTCCCTATTTTTTAAATGAATGAAACTAGAAAAAAAATCATCCTGAGTGAGGTTATCCAGCCCAAGAAAGATTAATATGGTATGTATTCACTTATATGTAGATATTACCCAGAAATAAATAACCACCCTACAATCTGTAGACCCAGAGAGATTAGACATAGAGGAAGGAACAAGGGGGAGATACATGGATCTCCCTGGAGGAGGAAATAGAATAGACTTTATGGGTGGACTGGGGGTGTGGGGGTGTGGGGGACAGGAATGGAAGGATCAGGTGGTGAAGGGGAGGGGAGATGGAATTGAGGAGGGAATGTGGGGAGAGACAGCTGGAATTGAGGGGCATTTTGAGGGATGGTATGAAAACCTAGTGCAGTAGAAACTTCCTAAAATATATGAAGTCTCCTAATAATGGGGGAGACAGAATCCCAGCTAGCTATCTCTTATCACCAAATGAGGCTTTCAGTATCAGGACTAGGTTGCATTCAATTGGTTGTTGGCCAGTTTCCAATGGAAATCCTCAAACAACCCAGACTGTTACCAAGACAAAGGACCGCTGTCTGCAAACTGACAGCCAGCCAGGCCCCATTGCTGAGGACAGCACCCATACAACTCATTCAACATGGAGAGGATGAACTAGTGCCTACAGGAAACCTTCCCCCCCATGTGTTAGTGTCTTGGATGTGTGTAGGCACTCTTCAGGGTAACAAAATGGAAACGTAAACACCAACCCAGTCACAAAACCTTTGTCTGTCCTGCCCGAAAGATATGCTGCTAGGGCAATGGTGGCGCAGAACTTGTGGGAGTAACCAAGCAATGTCCCATTTGACTTAACTACCACTTCACAAGATGGAATCCATACCCGAGGCTGCATGGATGACCAAGGATCAGAGACTAGACAGCCCAGAGACCTAGGGTAAAACCAGACACCACTAGTATAAAGAAAAGTAAAAATAAAATGAGTCCTAATTATATTCCGCTTTACTCACAGATCAGTGTGTTATTCAGTTATATCATCAGAGAAGCTTCCTTCTGCAGCAGACAGGAACAGATGCAGAGACCCAGACATTATGGGACAGAGGACACACACACACACACACACACACACACACACACACACAGAGAGAGAGAGAGAGAGAGAGAGAGAGAGAGAGAGAGAGAGTAGTATACGCAGCTCTAACTCAGATGTCTTCATCAAAGACCTTCCCTCAGAGCTCAGGAAACCCCGTGGAAGAAGCAGCAGAAATAGTGTAAGAACCCGAGTGGAAGAAGGACACAGGAGAACCAGGCCCTCTGATTCAGTTGAGCAAAAGCTGATATTAGCTCACAGAGACCAAAACAGCATGTACAGGGCTAACACAGGTCTGCACCAGTTTCTTGGCATATATATTATAGCTTTCAGCTGAGTATTTTTATGGGACTCCTGAGTGGGTGAACAAGAGGGTCTCTGATTCTTGTGCCTGCTCTTGGGGATCTTTTCCTTCTGTTGGGTTGCCTGGTCCAGCCTCCATATGATGGCTTTTGTTTTATCTTGTTATATTTTATTTTGTCAGGTATGGTTATTATTTTTCAGAAGCCTATTCTTTTCTAATGAGAAAGAAAGGGAATGGATCCAGAGGGGAGGGTGGATGGGGAAGAACTGGGAGGAAACTGTAAGCAGGGTATATTGTATGAGAAAAGGCTCTATTTTCAATAAAAAATAAAATAAATAAAACAAGAAGATTACGCAGTATATTTTGATCATTCTCTTTCACTTCCTCCAACTTTTCCCAGATCCTATCTCCCCCGTCCAAACAACTTCATATTCTTTCTCTCTCTTAAACAAACAATCCAAAACCAAAACAAACAAAAAAGTACACAGGAAAATTTGGAGCTTGTTTTGTGCTGACCAACTGCTCCTGAGCATGGAGCTTGCCCTGGAGTACGGTTA
Organism: Peromyscus nudipes; assembly: GCA_902168325.1. Lineage (NCBI taxonomy): Eukaryota > Metazoa > Chordata > Mammalia > Rodentia > Cricetidae > Peromyscus > Peromyscus nudipes. The sequence continues at coordinate 6,472 of CABHPH010118537.1, read as the reverse complement.
ATATACCCTCCACTGAAGAAATGTGAATTTTCTGGTGGGATCCAGGCCAGTGCAAGACTTTCTGTGAGGCCTTGAAGTATGGAGAAGGAATGGGGTTTCTTGTCTAAATCAGGAACGCACTTGGCGTAAACTATCAGCTTAGGCAAGAGCTCCTGGTCCACTTTCCTGTCTTCTTTATTTTCTCATCCCTGGTCCTCCCTGTCAGGGACCTGCCACTCAACAACAGCCTGGCTGGTCCAGGTCAGTTTTCTCTCTCCTAGCAGCTGTCATTTGTTTTTTTTTATAATTTATTTTATTTTATTTTACAATATAATTCAACTTTACATATCAGTCATAGATCACCCCGTTACCCCTCCTGCCACCCTGCCCCCCTCTCCCCGGCCCACCCCCCATTTCCATCTCCTCCAGGGCAAAGACTCCCCCGAGGATTGAGATCAACCTGGTGGACTCAGCCCAGGCAGGTCTAGTCCCCTCCTCCCAGGCTGAGCCAAGGGTCTCTACTAAGCCCCAGGTTTCAAACAGCCAATTCATGCACTGAGCACAGGACCCGGTCCAACTGCCTGGATGCCCCCCAAACAGATCAAGCCAATCAACTGTCTCACCCATTCAGAGGGCCTGATCTAGTTGGGGGCGCAGCTGTCATTTGTGAACAGCTTCTTGACTAGAGGCGGGACTTCCTGCCCACTCCCTCTTCTACATTCTGAGATCTTGTGCTGGTCCTATGCATGCTTCATAGCCTCTGTAGGTTCATATGTGCATCAGCTCTGTAATGTCTGGTGTCATCCACTATCTCTGGCTCTTATAATCTCTCTTCCACATAGATCCCTGAGCCTTGAAGGAAGGTGTATAATAAAGACATCCTATTTGGGACCAAGAACCCTGAAGTTTTTTCACTCTCTGCATATTGTCCATTTGTGGACTAACTCCTGTCTACTGCAAGAAGATGCTTCTTTGATGTTGGTTGAATGAGGTACTGGTTGATGGGTGTAACAGTATGTCATTAGGAGTCATTTTTTTTTTTGCTATGTTGCTTTAGTAGAATAACAGCATTAGTGTGGTGATATTTTGTTTATGCTCTAACAAATAAAGCTTGCCTGGAGATCAGAGTGTGGAGCTAGCCACTAGTTAACCATAGAAGCCAGGCAGTGGTGGCACACACCTTTAATCCCAGCACTAGGGAGGTGGAGTCAGGAAGTGATATGGTTGGATGGAGAGAGAGGCATATAAGGCAGGAGGAGACAGGAGCTCTCCCCTTTCGTCCTGAGGAGTTGGCGAGGTAAGAGGTGGCTGTGGCTTGCTCCTTTGTCTCTCTCATCTTTCAGCATTTATCCCGATATGTGGCTCTGGGTTTTTATTATTAAGACCAACTAGGATTCACACTACACATTGTTTTTTCCTAGCCCCATGACCTATCTAGTTTCATGTTCTTGTCTTTATTAATAGTATCAGACATGGGCTCCATCTCATGGAGCTGGCCTTAATTCCAATCAAAAAGTGGTTGGTTACTCCCATAACTATATTTATACTACTATTGTACCAGTGGGTATCTTTTTCAGGCATGTCTCTATTGTGGCTCATAGAATTTGTAGCTGAATGAGATTGATGATGACCTTTCTCCTCTGGTAACACATTTGGTGCCTTTCAGCACCATGAAGGCTAGTCAGTAGGGGAGAAGCCTATAATTAAGCACCAGCTTGATTTCTCCAATGACATAAAAATGTGGTGACCTTAGCAATAGTATTCAAAAGACTCTACATCCTACTATAGAGGTACATTGCTGCTTTATTCATGATAGCTAGAAATTGGAAGCAGCCTAGATGTTCATCAACTGATAATAGATAATGAGAATACAATATGTTTTCACAATGTAATATTATTCAGCTGTTGAGAAAAATGAAATTATGAACTTTTGGAGTAAATAGATGATGCTAGAAATAATCATCCTGAGTGTGGTAACCCAGAACCAGAAAGACAAATGTTGCATTTTTTATTTATGGATGCTAGTTTTTAAGCTTTAGATATATATATTTCTTTCAGAATATCCACAGAGGCTAGGTAGCTAGAAAAGGACTAGGGAGGAGGAGGGATCGTCTAAGGAAGGGGAAACAGAATATATAGTGTTATAAAGGGATAAAGGGAGCTGGGCTGTGGTGGCACACACCTTTAATCTGAGCACTTGGAAGGCAGAGGCAGGCAGATCTCTGTGAGTTCGAGGCCAGCCTGGTCTACAAAGTGAGTTCCAGGACAGTCAGGGCTGTTACACAGAGAAACCCTGTCTTGAACCCACTCCCCACCAGAAGGGGATAAAGGGAAAATTAGAACACAATATTTAAATGTGGAGGGGTGTAGAAGGGCAGGATAAAGGAGGGACTATGAGAGGGACAATAACATTAAAGGCTTTTTGAAAAACCATATGGAAACTTATTATTGTTGAAGCTTGCTAAAATATATACATATATGGAAGGAATTTAAATAGACTTACCATACAATGGGAGAGAGAATGCCCCAACTTGGCACAATATGCCACCAAGTAAAACCCCCAGTGCCAGGAATGAGTTTCATATTTTTGAGTTGTTGGCCAAAAGGTTCACACAGACACCTCCAAAAAAAGTATAGGCTGTTTCCAATAGCCAATGTTGAAAGTTAATCCCTACCTTCATGTAGCCTCACACCAAATCAACTTGAAAATGGGTCAATGGAACAGCAAGAAGGGAAAAAAAACCTAAAAAATATACACAGAGACGTGTGGAGTGATATAAAAAGACCCCCAAAAAATGTGCAACAGAGACCACAGGAAGAAATTCAGCTGGGGTCCTTCAAATAAATCAGCAGCCGCTGACCGCCATGGAAGATGTCAGCATGGACCAATAAGGAAGTTCAGTGACTCTTGGCTGGCAATGATCACTTGACATCCACAGCCAGGTGTAGCAGGAAAATGGCAAAAGCAGAGAAGGCAGCCAGAAGCAGTCAGGGAAACTGAGGGGGAGAATTGCCTGGCTACGGTGGCTAGCTCTTTCCTTCTCTCTCTCTCTCTCCCTCTCTCTCTGTCTCTCTGTCTCTGTCTCTGTCTCTCTCTCTCTGTCTCGCCTTCTTTCCTTTTTTCTTTTACAATTCCATATATACAATCATATATATACTTTAATCACATTTTCCCCATCACTCTCTCTTACCCCCTTCTCTCCAAGCCATCCTTCATCCCTAAGCCACCCTGCTATGTCCATGTCTCTTTCTTTGTGACCTCCTTCCTTCCACTGTGATTGCTTGGCCAAGCACGGTGGGGGTGGCAGTTTCTACTTGAGCAAGGGCAACTTGTCAGTGGCTACACCATTGAGGAATATGGTTCCCCTTACCCCAGAAACTGATCGCGACCTAGAGCTGCCTGAGGAGGGGTGAGGCTTTATGAACCCCTCCCCTATCCATGACGGAATGTTGACTGGCTGGATCTTGTGCAAGTGCTCTGTGGGTAGACATAGCTGCTGTGGGTTCATAACCATGACAGCCATGTCATGTCCAGATGACAGCATTTGACATCCGCCCCATCTGCCATCTCTTATGCTCTTCCTGTCCTCCTTCTATGATGTCCCCTACATCTTGGAGGAGGTAATATAGGTGTGTGGTGGTATTGTGTTCCCCAAAATATTGTGTACCCTAATAAACGTATCTGGGGTCAGAGAACAGAAAAGCCACTAGATACTTAGGATAGGCAATGGTAGCACACACCTTTAATCCTAGCATTCCAGAGGCAGAAATCCATCTGTTCAAGAATACAGCCAAGCATGGTGGCTCACGCCTTTAATCCCAGAAAGCGAGCCTTTAATCCCAGGGAGTGGTGGTAGAAAGCAGAAAGGTATATAAGACGTGAGGACCAGAAACTAGAAGCATTTGGCTGGTTAAGCTTTCAGGCTTCTAGCAGCAGTTCAGCTGAGAGGCATTGGGATGGGGACACAGAAGCTTCCAGTCTGAGGAAACAGGACCAGCTGAGGAACTGGCCAGGTGAGGTAGCTGTGGCTTGTTTTGCTTCTCTGATCTTCCAGCATTTACTCCAATACCTGGCTCAGGTTTGATTTTATTAATAAGAACTTTTAAGATTCCTACTACATAGGTGTCTCATTTGGGGCTGACAAGTCACCATTAGCTGCAGTTTTCAAATCTCCCTTCTTTTGTCCTTGACACTGCTATGAGGAGGGTTGGGTATGAAAGTCCCCCAAGACTGGCTGGGCGGTGGTAATGCACACCTTTAATCCTAGCATTAAGGATGCAGAAGCAGGTAGATCTCTGTGAGTTTGAGGCCAGCCTGGTCTACAGGGCAAGTTCCAGGATAGTCAGAGCTATACAGAGAAAGAGAAACACTATCTTGAAAAACAGTCCTCCAAGAAACAGAGAGCACTGTTGGAAGCAGGAAGGGGGTGGAGATAATTGCTAACTGAACCTTTTATTTGAAGTATAGATTGAGGGGCAACTGCATAAATTAGAGCAACCCTAGTCACACGCACCGTGGAGTTGGTCCACAGTGACATCGTCAAAGTGACAAGACTCTGACCACAGAGGACTGATGTGGATTTAGTGCAGGTGTTGCTTACAGCATTCCCACAGAGTCCCTCCCATCACTTGTCTCTCCCCTTCCCTGAAGAGTCTCCAGTTCTGCTGTGCTGTCCTGTTAGGAATGATCTAGAATGGAACCATGCCACCTGTAACTTCTCATGATTGGAATTTGTCCCCACTAATTCTCCAGAGGGTCTTTATGGTTTCCTGTCTCTTATTTTTAATGGCTGAGTACATGGGGTGGTGGTGGGGGTACTCAGCCACCCACCCCCTGAGGAGATGGGGCTCTCTTGAGCTGTGTCTTCGGCACCCCGCTGTGGTTTCCAGTGGAATACGCTTCGCTTTTGCTAAGTACTTAGGAGTGGAGTCTCTGAATCATAGAGTACGCTAGTTCTGAGGAGATAGCAGTAAAATTTGTGAGCCATGAGCCAGACTGATTCAACAGACATGGGATTCATCACCAGTATCAGGGAAAATGTCTCTACTTGTTATGTTTTAGAAGTGGAGAGAGAAACCACACACACACATAACACACACACATACACACACAAACACTCACATACACATACACACACACAATTACACACACATACACACACAATCACTCACACACACATCACACACACTCATACACTAACACACACACACACACAATCACTCACACACACATACACATACCATCAGACACACACACATCACACATACTCGTACATTCATACACACATCACACACACTCATACACTCACATACACATACACACACAAACACACACACACACACACACGCACACACACGCACACACACACACACACATGCACACACACCAGTCAAGGAGAAGACTTCAGTGAGTTTATCTCAAGACTACTAGACTTGGTTAACCTTTGGGAAATAATCACCACAATTCATCATATTTGCTGGCTGAGAAACACAAGAAAAATATCAGTTTAGAAAATGTAGCAAATGTCCTTGACACAATCCAGCATCCATTCACCAAAAGACTAAACAGAGCTGGAAATAGAATCGTGCTCCTCCAGCTTCATAAAGGCGTAAGGGAAGCCAACCGGCTGACATCACTGGGGTAGAGAAGTACACGGCGTGTCCCCCGAGACTGAGAGCAAGCAAAGACATCTGTCTCACCACTCATCGCAGCGTTGAACTTGAATTTTGAGCCAGAATTGAATTTTGGCACAGAAAATAAAGGCATATGGGTTGGAAAAGAATAAGTGAAGTTGTCATCAGACCGCATGATATTCGGTGTAGCCCACGAAGTCATCGTTGGAATTGATAGGTGAATCCCAGCCAGTCACATGCCAAAGCATGAGAACCAGCTTCATTTCTACCAAGTAATGATATGTCCTCGGAGCTTGCAGTGAAAAAGCAGCAATACTTAAACAGCATGAGGCTAAAGATAATTTTTATAAAAGATGGGCAAGATGGTACCGCAAGCGGCGGAACTTGCTAGATTGCCTTAAGTTGCACATAGATGGGAGATGTGCTTGTTCATGGCTTGGAGAGCGCATACTGCTGAGATAAAAATCTGCTAAACTCATCTACTAAGCCACTGCAATCTTGGGAAATGTTGCTGCACATGATAATTTATTTGTTTTTTTCCCCTCCATTTATTTAAAGAGATTGTTCACCTGATTCTAAGGTACATGTAAAAATGAAAGGAAATTGTCACAGCAATTGGGAAAAGAACGAAGTTGGAGATGCCCACTACCTACCTTCAGGGCTGTGGCAAGTCAAGTCTTTTACCCTGAAGTGAAAGTAGCCATAAAAAGTTGAATGTCTGCAACAGAAGGCCCAGTGACAGTCACAGGCCTGAGCTGCTGCATTCAGACGGAGGTGGCCAATGGCTCATTGTTGAGAATGGTGTTTTGGGAGGCTGGTAAGATGGCTCAGCAGTTAAGAGCATGTGTTTCTGGGTTTG
>CABHPH010118536.1:0-15217 GCA_902168325.1 Peromyscus nudipes | reverse complement strand
CACCAAGAGGTTCTCTGGGAGAGGCGCTGCAGCTGGTTGTAGAAGGGCAAAGGCTGACCTGAGCAGAGCCATGATAAACACCTCTGTCCCAGGCTCACCTAGAGAAGCCAGCAGTGCCAGGGCCTCGGCTCCTCCTCTGCAGCCCAGACCCCAGCAGAAAAAGCTGAGAAAGCACCAGGCACACCAGGCACAAAGAAAGGGATGGATAGGAAGGGCTCAGAGACCCCAGTGTTCAGAGCTGCCAATGGTCTTCTCCCACAGAGCACACTCAGGCCTGAGCTGGGGCTGCTGTGAGGGGTTTGGGGTACCTCCATAGACAGGAAGGATCACACGCAGGCCCTTGTCCAGTCAGCAGATGTGGGCCCAGTAGAGAAGGAAATGCCTTCCCCACCCCCCAGCCAGTGAAGAGCTGGGCCCTAGCCAGGAGAGACAAGCAGGGAGGACAGCAGTCAGGGACAGGATGGACAGGATCAATCAGACCCTCATTCCACCCACTGCCACCCCATCGTTCCCTCTCCCACCATCCTGTTTCTGCATCATCCTAAGAGAGGCAAATCTGAATGTTTGCTTCAGTATATGGTGCTTCCTCTTTGCTGATTGGAATATGTCTGCTGTAGGAGCAAATGGAAGAATTGAAGCCTGGAGAATTTGCATAGTTAAGCTGGGTGTGGTGGCACACCCGAATAACCCCAGCAGTCGAAAGGCAGAGGCAGATGTGAGGCCAGCCTGGGCTACGTCGTGAGTTCCACAGAGCCCAGGTTCCAAAGGGAGAACCTATCTCAAGGAGAGAGAGAGAGAGAGAGAGAGAGAGAGAGAGAGAGAGAGAGAAGGAACTTACATACTTAACATTAAAATAAACAACCATTTCCCCCCTTAAGTGAATATTGGACTAGAGACAAGGCAGAAGTCAAGTCGATGCTGACAGGTATAAACTCCTCTTATTATTGTGTGCTCCACTCTGGCTAGGGTTAGGGGCCTGTGCTGCCCACGTGGGTGTGTGGTGCCCTCCATAAACCCTGCACCTATCTGCTGCCCTTACTTGCTCCAGGCAGAACTTAAAGGATAGGGCCAGGGAACATCTTCCTGCTGACCTCAGCCAGGACCCTGCAGCTTCTAGCTTCCTCCCAGAGAGCTCTGCCTCAGGGAATTTTTCCCTGTGGACTTTTTGAATAGGGCCACCATCAGCTCTAGAGTGCTCCTGTATGTTCCAAAGTCTGATCTTTATGCATTGTGTCTGGGCATCCTGGATACCTGATTGACACAGGATATGCTAAATAAAGTTGTATCTGGTGGAAAGAGGGGATTCTTCTCCTAAGGTGGATGCCTGGTGGTGCCCTGTGGGGGACTCTAACAGTGTCTAGAATGTATATAACTCAGTGTGGGCACCTTGAGCAAGCAGGAGGCAGGCCTGATCATGTGCAGCCAGCGGTGGGTACAATGGCTGCCGGCCACCATTCCCAGGACCTGTTATAGTCTGAGCAGGCCTTTGTAACTGTTCTCATTATTTTGTGATACAATACGTATTAGTCCTGAAAGATGATAAACAATAGAATTGTTTAGATCTATTTTTTCTTAATTTAATTATGTGCATGTGTGTCTATGTGTGGTATTATGCACATGAATGCACATGCCCACAGAGGTCAGACAGAGGTGTCAGATCTCCCTAGAGCTGAGGTTATAGGCAGCCTGATGTGGGTGCCGGGAACTGAACTCAGGTCCTCAGGTAGAGCAGTATGTACTCTTAACCACTGGACTATCTCTCCAGTCCCTAATTTTTTTTTTTAACTCTAGCCTGGGAAGTTCATGATTGAGCCTCAGCTGACCTAGTATCTGGTGAGGCTGCTGTTGCTTCCAGAGGGCATGATCTCACTGGGCCCTCACACAAGAGAACAGTCAGGAAGGCAGGCAGTCTGCATCCCTCCAGGCCGTTTTTATAGGGGCAGAGCCTGGAGACCTGATTACTTCTAAAGTAAACCTCCCAACGCAGTCCTCTTGGGGGTTAGGTTCTATCATGAATTCAGAGTGTACCAGTAATCAGTCAGCAGCAGAAGCCAGGAGGGTTGGTTTCCAGAGTCCTCCATGTTCAGTGTTTAGCCAAACACTAGTCTAGAGGGCACTGTGGAGGCCCTTTAAGAGGGAAGATGCAGTAGGACCCAACAGCAGAGCCAGACAGACCTCAGGGTCCACTGAGAGAGACTGTTAGACGGCTGCTCCCACGACACAAGCTTTTCCTCTCAGGGCTCCCAGGCATTGGGAGCTCTCCATCTACTCAACCAGCTGACATCTTGCAGTTGCTGAACACGGCCTGGGCAGGAGACTCCACAGCACTCAAAAGCAAGGATCCGGGAAGCCTCCCATTGAGTGTGGATTATGACAGGCAGCAAGGGCCCTCAGGGATTCGGCTCCCAGGGAACACCCCACGTGAGTACAGAGCCTGTCATAACCTTTTAAATGTTCCTCTACTCACCACTCACTTCCAAGTACAGGCCATGTGACCAGGGCCCCTAAGAACAGAGAAGATGGTACGAATGTTACCCTAATTCAACCCCAAAGGAGCAGACAGGGTCAGGGCAGCTTTTTGAGGGGGGACCAAATCCAACCGACACCTTGCCTGTCCCTGAGACAACTGCTTGCTCTACAGCCCAGAGTGTGCCATATCTCAGCCATAGCCTGGGGACAGAACAGGTGAGCGGTATCCAGATAGTCCCAAGTATAGGGACAGTCACCGAACGACCTTCTCTTCTCTGAGCCCCATGGGGTATTCTAGTGTACCTGCCAACAGGGCAGGGTAGAGAAGTTCTGAATATACCCATGACTTCAGCTCACCCCAGCCACACATCAGATTCCTGTTGGGAGACATCACGCCCTCATGGGTGATCGCCTCTGTGCACAGGGCTGGGGCTCTCTGTGTGTGCAACTAGCTCGCTTATTTCACTATCCTTCCTGGAGCCACGCTGTAAGGCCACTTAGGAAATGCCAGGCCTCTTCCTGGAGCCCGGCGGCATCTTTCAGTGTATCAGTTTACTCATTGCCTTGACCAAATTCCTGTCTTAAGTTCCTCCAGCACTTGAGGGAGGAAGGGTTCATTTCAGTTAGAGGGACACAGCCCACCATGGCATGGATGTAGTGGCAGCATGAGCTTGAGGCCACTGGTCACATTGCACCCACCACTGAGAAGCAGAGTTGGGCATGCTAGTGCTCAGCTCACTTTCTCTTTGTATGAAGTCTAGGACCCCAGCCCATGGAATGGTGTTGCCCGCAGTAAAGGTGGGTCTTCTTACCTCAGTCGACACAACCTACATAATCCCTTACAGTCATGCCCAGAGGCTAACCTAACCTACATAATCTCTCACGGGTGTTCCTAGAGGACTGTCTCCTATATGAGTCTGGATCCTGTCAAGTTGACGACATGAACTGTCACAGGCAGTGATTGCAGCCATGAAGCAACCTGTTCTCCAAAGCGCAGGCCCAAGCTGGTTCTCAGCAGTGCCCAGCCCTTCCTGAATGCTCCTTGTGTTGCTCTGTTCTCAAAACTTGTAGCTGTTCTTTATAAGCTATGAAGAAGCATAAGGATGGAGCTGAAGAGATGGTTCAGTACTTAACGTACATCCTGCTCTTCCAGAAGACGTAGGCTCAGCTCCCAGGCCCCGTGTTGAGGTGCTAACAACCGCCTGTAACTCAAGCTCCAGAGATTTAATGCTGACTTCTGGACTCCTTAGCACCTGCACACACCGAGAACATATTCTTACTGTAAATAAAAATTAATCCTTAAAAAAAGAGAAAACATAAGGAAACATTCTTAAAATTAAAATTACCCACATTCAATTCACTAGAGATGAAATTGGTTAAATGACTTTGATGTATTTCTTTAGGGGACACGTGTGTGTGTGTGTGTGTGTGTGTGTGTGTGTGTGTGTGTGAAGGCAGCTGAAACAAATCTGAGCATAACATCATTTTACTTCAAGCATTGAGGTTTGTTTACACAAACAGGGCTGTTTAGGGTAAATTTTACACTCAGTAGTCCCTGAGTTGGTCCCAGTTGGCCATTTGGTTATTTTGTACTGAGTCACCCACTGATGGCACATCCTGCTGGAGTGTGGCCCCCAGGGAGGGTGTCCTGTACTTCCTGGCTCCAGGTGAAGTCATGTCTAAGGCTCTGGTCTAAAGGACCAGATGGGCTGCTAGGAAACATAGATGCTCCGGAAAGATATGCTTGCTGGGAATGTTTTATCCCAAATGCAAAAGAAATGGCAGACACAGCATTGAAATGAGAACCATGACATTTCCCTTTCTCTCCTGGAACATTAAGAGTGACATACGCTCAGTGGAAAAATCACAGGAAAATGTCAGTTAAGTAAAAACTATTTCCCTGATCCTCCTACGCTGAGGGTGGTTGTCCTTTTAAGCCCTGTCACTCCCCTCCTTCTCCCTCTTTCAGGAGCAGGGGAGGAGTGTGGAGGCTTCATGCTTCCTTACTTAGTGGCCACCAGGTCTTAGCATGTGACTTGCATTCCCTGAGCCTTGGCCCATTGCAGAAGAGGTGTGAAGAGGTTTAAGGAGCCAACTGCAATGCGTTGATCTCCACCGCTCAACCCGTTCTGTCTCCAAATGCCACACAGGAGGCATCTTCCCACAGAAGCTGATACATATCCTGGGCCTTTTTGAGTGACCCCCTGGCATTCCACTGCGTGAGTGCAGAGAGTTACATAACCTGACTTCCATGGCTGGAAATGTAGATGGCTTTTAGATTTGACTATTATAAGCAATCCCATGATAAGTGGTCTCCTGGTGAACTGTTTACACTAGTCTGTGGCTCTTTCTGGGGACAACCTCCCATCTAGGGAGTTGCAGGTTACAGGGATGCAGGGACCAGGCTTTGAAATACTTTGCCTGTGCTTTCTATGCACACCACTTAGAGCATATTGACTCTACCAGTCCTGCTTCTGTCTGGGGCAAGATGTGCATAAGTGTGTATGTGTACCACAAACGTTCATGTATATGTGCTGTGGACCATGTATGTGTGCTGTATTGACTTTTACAGGAAGTCAGCCCTGAGAAACAGTTGGGAGAAGCACTAATGAAAGGTAAAGCGGGGAGCAGGACTGGGTGGGGGGAGACTCAGACCACCATGAGGGTCTGACAGCGGGGCAGCCAACATGAGGAGAGGTTGGGGAAGGGGCACCTGTACAACCGCATGGTCAAGTCGGGGCATGTCCAGGGTGGTATTCAGTCTAGGCCAGGGCCTGCTGGGAAGAGTGTGGCCTCAGTATGATGGCTCTGGATTCTGATGCTTTGCAGGCTGGTAGCTGGTAGTATAGTGGCAGCTGGCAGACAAGTTCTGTTGGAAGGGAAGCTGTACATCTACACAACACTTGGTTAGTCCAGTACCCTGAGTGTGCAAGTCCGTGGCTACTCATGAGATAAGCAAGGCTATTTACTGAGCCATTTGACTTCCTCCTGAAAGCCCATCCAAAAAAAAAAAAAATCCCTGATGCTTACATTTTCTTATTTATTTATAGGATGCCTTTGTATATTTTTTCTACTTTGGGAAAAAACTATTTATTTTAGGAAGCTTAGAAGTTGAGGCGGCATGTATGTGGTGGTTAGATTAACACAGGCCTTGGGCTCGGCTGTTAGAACAATTTACTAACTTTTCAGTCATTTTCACCCCTGGAGCCTCCGATTTCTTCATTGCCTGTTTGGGTGCTAGCTGGACCAGGCATCGGGAGCCAAGAAGGGAGCTGGTATCCTCAGACTGTAGGTAAGAGTGAGGTCTACAGGCATAGTCTACTGAGGCCAGCTGTGAGCAGCCTCTTTGCTGTTTCATATGCATCTTAGAATTCCAAACAACTCAGGTGACATGGGAACTCCTGAAACTCAATGATGATGTCGCAAAAATGGGCAAAGGACTTGAGTAGACCTTCATGTCATGGGAGGGTGCTCCGTCCACCGCAGCCTCCTAGTGGTCCCCAGAGCACTTTGGAGCTCAGGAAATTGGAAAGATCAAGCAGGAATATGAGTCACATGGCTTGGGCAGTTGGGTGAGGTCAGAGCACCCTTCCGTGGGCTCCTCGTTCTGTACTGGTCCTGAGACGAAACTCTTTCTGCCAGGATTGTGTGGAGGGATCTGCTAGGCGCTCTTTCAAGTGTTACTCATTCATTCCCATCCTGTGGTGGTAACAGGAAGGGCACATGTAGGGACCATGCAATGGGAAGTACACACTCTTGCTTTACCCATGGGGTGGGGGGGTCAATAATAACAAGGAGGGGTAAGGAGGCTTCCAGCAGGATGAGAAGCACACTCATCTGCCCTGAGCACTGTGTTGTTTGATCAGCCCAACACATGCTCCAGGCTGTAGATGACACTGGATGTGTCAGTATTGAGCTGGTGGCTTCCTATGTAGCTCTGTCTCTCCCCTTGAAGACCTGCTTATCCTGCAGAGGCTAGATGCAAAGCACGGTGGAACAGAGATCTTGTCAGAGAGAGAGAGAGAGAGATGCAGGGAGCTGATAAGAGGAGAGCTGGGGGGGCGGGGCATGATAGAGGGCAGGGCTTTGGTGGTCTGTAAGGAAAGGACTCAGAGGCAGCAAGGGACAGAGTTCTGGATATCTTGGACATGCTGACCCCACGGAATTAGCAGTCACCTGGTCCTTCTTCACCTATCATGTGCCAGGCCACAGGCTGTCTCCAAGAGCCCTGCTTCCTGTCCTAAGAAGGGCTGGGCTTTGTCCACTTGAGTCTCTGTTGGGGAGGGCCTGGGGACTGAGACTGGAAGCTGGGCTGGCTCTACAACTGCCCATGGGTGCAGCATGCTCTTGGAGAAATGGCCACCCACCCTGAATGTCCATAACTTTCCACCTGTGGTGGCTGTTCTTTGGTGTCAACTTGACTCAATCAGGAATTAACTAAAACCCAAATGGCCAGGCATACCTGTGAGGGACTTTTTTCTTAATTAAGTCATTTGAAATGGGGAGACCCTCTTCTAATCTGGATCTTTGAGGTGGGAAGATCTACCTTTAATCTGGACCACACCTTCTACTGGCAGCCTATATTCATGGAAGAAGGAAGCCTGCTCTCTCTTTGCCAGCTTGCTCTCCATAGCTTACCATTCCTCTACTGGCATTAGAACCTACTTCCTCAGGATTCTGAAGTATACTGAAGACCAGCTGAGACATCTAGCCCCAAGGACTGGATCCTGGAACCTTCTGTTGGTAGACAGCCATTGTTGGACCACAGCCTGTAAGTTCTGTTCCTCTAGAGAAAATCCTGATTAAGACATCATCCCTGGCACCACACAGTGAGCAGACACGGGTTTCATCCAGAGAAGACTTAGGGTTACCTCTCTCAGCACCTCCCATGCAGAGTAAGCTGCAGAGACGTCTGTGCTGCTCAAGCTGTTGGGAAAGGAGTGAGCTCAAGGTCCCAAACAAGCTCTTCCCCCACAACTGTCCCGAGAGGCTGTGATCAGCAAACCAGCACAACAGCCAAGACTGCCTCCTCCCACGCAGGCTCCTCCACGCCTGTCCAGTTGCTGTGACCTTGATGGAGTGGGTCTGCCATCTCACAACCCAGGGAGGGTTCTGCTAAATCTAGCAATGCTGCTCTCCCTGACAGGTGACACAGTCAAACACCCACCATAATCTCTGACTGCTCAGCACCCCATCAGATGGTTCGGAGGTGGGAGCAGGAATGGGGGCTTGCTCTGCCTGATATCCACTTTAGTCTACTCGAGAGGTTCCAGAAGAGCGCTCTCTCTTTGCGTGCCGAACGCTTGGAACACTTGGTCCCCAGTTGATTGCACTATTTTGGGAGGGTCTACAAACTTCAGTAGGTAGACCTCGTTGGAGAAACAGGTTACTGGGGACTGTGCCTTTGAAATTAAATCCGTTCCTTTCTCATTGTTTCATGTGTGTCTTGAGGCAAACAACCTACTCCTGTACACACACTCCCTCCCACCATCACAATGGTCTGTCCAAGTACACAGGGCCAAGTGACCATGGACTGAACCCTGAGAAACCATGTCCCATTAAGGCTTTCCTCCTGCAACTTGTTCCTTTAGATATTTTGGTTCACAGTGACACAGGAAAAATTAATATAGGCCCGAATACTGTGCTCACCATAGGATCCTCCATAGGACCCAGGTTCACTGCTTTCTCTGGGAATATTCCTACACTGTCCACTCCATGTTCTTTGGACCCTGCCAAGGTGTAGATCCTGCCCTCCGGACTCCTTTCCATCCTCGGCCATCTCTACCCTGCATGTTCCTCATACAGGCTGCCAAGAGATGCTCAATTCCAGCTACATCTCCAAGTGAGCATCTGTACCAGGCACCGTTGTGAGCCCTGGAGACACATTCCATCCCTGGAAGATAGTTCAGCCTAGAGAACAGTTAAGCAGCAAACGATAGGCCCTTAGGAATGGCCCCAGTGTTGCCCCGCCAGCCTGTGGCATGAGTGATGAAGGGAAGAGAGGTTTTATGATCTGATATTAATTTTTCTCAAAAAAACAAAAGTGAAACAAAACACACTAGTTAGTATTTGGTGAAAAAACACCTGAGATAATGAGATGAGGAAAAGTCTGCTCTGGCTCACTGGTCTCGGAGGCATCAGTCCATGGTGGATTAGCTCTGCAGCTGTGTCAGCTGAGGACATGGCTCGTGTATATAGCAGAGACACAAGCTTACTATTTAGTTATCATAAGCCAAGAGTGAGGGGAAGGGACTAAGGTCCTAATGGAACCCCCAAAGGCACACCCCACTGATCTACTTCCAGTAGGCCCCTTCTCCTAAAGACTCTGATATCTTCCTAGAGCACCAAGCTGAGGACCAAGCCTTCCTCTCACAGTCACTGAGGAGGCAGTTCAAGGCTCAGACTACAGTAATGTGAGAACTGAAATAGCACAAAACGTTAGGGGGAGAGCTGCCAGGTTTCCCCTGGCCCTCAGCACAGCAGCCTCTGCCTCTGCCCACTGCCTGCTCGGCTGCAGGGCTGCAGAGCTTGGCCACAGGCCACATGGTCTGTGACTCCAGTCTCAGCAGCCAGGATGAGGAACATGCAGGGTTGAGTCACTCTGTGACCCCCGTTCTCTTGTGGTTATCTGTGGGCACCCCACTTTAATCGAGACCAGATTCATTTCTAGCTCTCTCCCCTCCCTGGATTATGCTATTCCTGCTTCCAATTCACACGTTGGTAGATGTGCTGTGGCCCTGTGACTCCTGCTTCCTACTGTGGTCCCAGTAACTGAGACAGGGGAATGTCAAGCAATAGAAGATCAGTCAACCTCACGGGGTCACAAATAGCACATGCAAGAGGATGACTTCTAGAAACTGTGACCTGGAGATTGAAAACCTTCATTGGAATAACTTGAACGGCCATCAAGCTGAGCATAGCAGCACACGCCTATAGTCCCAGCCCTAATGAGGCTGAGGAGGGAGGATCATGAATATGAGGCCAGCCTGGACTGCATGTCAAAAAACAAATAAAAACAAGGTCATCAAATGCTGTCAAAGGTTTAAGGGTGGAAGGCAAATTTAAAATGAAACAAAACCCCACTCTTCCTTGTTCCTGGCTTCTTTATAAAATCTATTTTCTTATTTAAAAAGTAACTCAGGCCTCTTATAAAGCAATCACAAAGTACCGACAGTGAAAAAATGTGTCCTGAGCCACCATCAATGCCTGGCATACCCAGAAACGATCCTCATTCACTCTGGTCAAGATGTCTCAGGAAACTTTGAGGACACAACACGTGTGTGTGTGTGTGTGTGTGTGTGTGTGCTTTCTGTCTTGGATGTTTTTTTTTTTTTTTTTTGAGACAGGGTTTCTCTCTATAGCCCTGGCTATTCTGGAGTTCGCTTGTAGACTAGGTTGGCCTTGAACTACAGAGATCTGCCTGCCTCTGCCTCCCTAGTGCTGAGACTTAAGGCGTGCACTACCACACTTGACTGCACAGGTATATCTTAGCCCAGAACTATGTTATAATCAAACCCAGAACTATGTTATAACCAAATGTCTCACCAGCCTCTAGAGGTGAGATGCTGAGTCTCTTTCCAGACATGCCCTTTACTGTTGGCAAGGACAGCGGAGCTGGGGGAGGCAGCAGAGGGGAGGTAGAGAGCAGGAAACATGAGATCCTTCAAAAAGGGGTGGAATGTATACTGGGACAGGGCAGCTTGGGAGAGGAAGGCCCTTGTCTCTTTTGGGGCTGGGGTTGGATGTAAGATAAGATGTTTAAGGAGACAAGGAAGGACCAGAACTAGCCTGGAATCCCAGGAGAGATTTTGGGGATGGTACAAGGCTGCACAGCTGCTCCCATGATGCTCGTTTACCAAGGCAGCGATGTTCACCTCCAACCCATGTCTTCATGGTTACTTTGTTTCTATGGCATTTCCCCTTGAAGTCACAAGAGCTGATCTCAAGTTAACCCCCGGCAGGCAAGGGGAGCCACCAAGGAGAGAGGATCTTATACTAGTGAGACAGATACAATGGCTCAACTTTTCCAATGAGTTCATAGCAAAGAGCAGAGCACTGTCAAATACTATAAAAATATTGCTGACATTAATGACAGATCTTTATTGTCTTAGTCACTATTCTATTGCTGTGAAGAGACACCATGACCAAGGCAACTGTTATAAGAGAAAACATTTAATTGGGGGCTTGCTTACAGTTTCAGAGGGTTGGTTCATTATCATCATGGTAGAGAGCATGGTGGCAAGCTTCGTGCTGAACAGTAGCTGAGAGCTACATCCTGATCTGCAAGCACAGATGGGGGAGGGGAGTGGGCCTGGCATGGGCTTTTGAAACCTCAAAGCCCACCCCTAGTGACATACTTCCTCCAACAAGGCCACACCTACTTCAATAAGGCTACACCTCCTAATCCTTCTCAAATAGTGCCTCTCTCTGGTTACTAAACACACACCCATTCATTTTTGTCTCTCCAGGCTGGTCTTGAACTCTCAATACAGCTACCTTTATCTCTCGTTCCTGGTTTTACATGTATGAGCCACCATACCCAGTTTTATTTAGTACTGGGGACCAAACCCAGGGCTTTATGCATGTTAGGTCAGCACTTTACTGAGTTATAGCCCTAGCTCTTAAGCACCTCTTTTAATGTTTATTTTTTCTTTAAAGCTAAAATATAGGGACTGCAGGGGCTGTTAAATCCATAACCAAAAGTTGTTAGACTCTTCCCTGGGGCCTGGCTGCTTTGGACCAAAAACAAGCAGACAAGCAGGCCCTCTTTAGAAGCCAGGGAGACAGTTCTCATGAATGCCTAGATGCTCTGAATGCTTCACAGATAGATACCTAAGGAAGTTGTACTGCAACCACAGCTGCTTAGTGCCCAAGCTCCTCACCGGTTCAAGAAGGTAGTGTTCCAGTCAAAACTGTCCCAAATAGCTTGCTCTACATTTGTGTTTATCACCAGTCTCAGTGAACTCCAGAAACCATTTTCCTTGTGGCCCAGCAGTTGTGGGCTGCAACTGGTGCAAACACACTACTTCATTTGCATAAGGTCACTGTACCCCTTCCTGACTAGATAAGCAAGGTGCTCAGCTTACGGCTCCATCCAGCCGAAGGAATCCTCCTATGCTGCCCCCGGTATCGCAACACTGGGTCCCTTGAAAGGTTTCTCGAACGTATCTGGCTTTTCCTTGCCTGCTTTTTGGTCATTGTCATTAGTAGAACGGGCTGAGCGGGTGACAAAGAAGAGCCAGCCAGAGCGGCACCTGGTGAGGGTGGCAGCTGCATAGCAGCTGGCCGGGAGCTTTGAAGAGTTCCACGGAGTGGCCCAGGGCGGAGAGTAGAAGTGGCAGAGACGACAAAGGTGACAGCCAGTTAAAAGACAAGACACGATCAGCCTCAGTGCCTGCAAGTGTCAAGCCACGACTCCAAATACCCCAGGTCATTGTGAGAACTGAGCGGCTTAACGCTGCCTACTGGTGCTGCTCATGTGTGATGGAAGCCTAGGATAACGACAGCTGCCAAGTGCAGGGTGGCTGGGTCTTAATGCCCAGAGTGATAAGCCTCTAGCTTGAGAACCTAGAGCCATAAGGCTCTGGCTTCTAAAGCCTGGAGCAAGAGGGCCTCGGGTCTTAGGGTTTGATCTCTATGCCTCTGGGTCTGCTGGACTTATCTGTGAGTCTTGAGCACTCAAGGGCCTGGGGTTGCCAATCCCAGAAGGTGTCACCTCAACATCTCACAACTTACCTCCAGGTACAAGAAAAGGACCCCAGCCAACACAAAGGCCTGCTTTTGTGTCCTGGTCCCTGGTACCATGTGAGGGGGCCCCTTCTCTCTTCACTGCCTTTGATCTGCTTCTTGGACTTCATCCTCTACCACTAAATCTTTTTTGCACAAAAATAATTTGCAAATATCAGCAACCAGTTAGTTCTTTAATGGAGCTTTAATTTTTAAATGAATATTTATGAGCTGTTAGGAGCCAAGCTGAGTCAGTGGTGGAGCCCTGGAGCCTGGAAGTCCCTGAGCTGAGCTGAGCTGGTTAGGCCTGGTTATCCCTGCAGAAGCTGGGGGAGGGAGGCAGGAGGGGCCTGGTCCTGTCACGGCTTTCAGGCCCCAGTTCCCAAGCTCCCCTTACTCCTCAAGCCCCATTCACTCCGACTCCTGTCCCTCTCCTGGTTTGTCTGTCCTCTAAGCCATATGCTCTGCCATATCGCTGCATCTAGATTTGTTCTACACCCTAGCCATTGTCAGCATCCCAGCAGGAGCCTACCACAAAGAAGGTCATTGCTTATGTCCTCTCGGTCTCAAATACCCAAGGCTGAGACTTGGGGAGAGAGGGAGTTGGTCAAAGGGACCTGAAACATTCCTCCCCAACTGCCTGTCAGTACTTCCTGGGCACAGTGCTCTAGCTAGGCACAGCTGCTCTAGGCTCTGTCCGTATCCCAGAAGCCTGGGTGACCTCATGAAAGGCTGAGGAGAAGAAGCTGGTCACAGCGGTCATACAACCGGAATTGACTTTAAGGCATGGAGTGGAGCCTCCCTAAGGCTGGACCTTTGGGTAGAAAAGCAGTGTGGTGGGGCTCAGACCTAGGGCGAGGGGCTGCAGCCTCAGTTGTGGGCCTTGGACACCCAAACTCTGCAGAAGAGCATGAGGGAGGTTCTAGCAGCTTCTCTGAAGGGGTCCAAGGTGGAAGTCACTAACAGATGAGCTGCTGTGGTCCATGGCAAGGCTGGGCCTTGAGTGTGGCCCCCTCACCCCCATCCTGCCTATGAGCATCAAGCCCCTCCCAACACTGCCCCCTGCTGTGGCAGGCCCATGGGAAGGGGGGCACTCAAAAGTACTTTTAGGTGAGACCCAATCAGCCCTGGAGCCAGCAGCAATAAAAGGCAGGCCAAGGGTGAGAAGGAACTTGGTCTGACTCTGTTGGTACAGCGGGGTCAGGGTAAAGGTGGGCAGGACCTCCACGTTTGACTGAATGTAGAGGAGGCCTCAAGCATGGATCATTCTGGAGGATGAGGGTGGCTAGACTAAGGGATTGCAATGGGCTGTCAGCTCCCTGCTGACTCACTTAGGGAGAGACAGAGGAAGTGTGGGCAGGGGGAGGAGCTGGCAGAGAAGGAGGAGGAAGAGGAGGAGGAAGATGAGGAGCAGGCAGGAGGAGAGGGGAAGGGAGACTGAGTTCCCTACTGCTCTTTCTGAACAAGGCCATCCAGGTTGTTCCCCAGGGATTCTGGGCATTTAGGGTAGAAAATAGACAAGAGATGAGCGTGCTCTCTGGGGAGCTCTGCCCTGAGTAGCAGCCACTCAGGAGCACAGCCTGGCTTTGGGATCTCATTGTGGAAATCTCCCAGGCTATACCTCTTAAAAGACCCACCTGGGCTTGGAACCAGGGGCCAGTGAGACCTACTCTAGTATTTCTCTAGCATTTTTTGCCACAGTGACAGGCAGGCCCGGGAACAAATTGCAGAGGCCCTCCTGGCGGTATGGGGCTGTTCCCAGGCCTGGAATCTAGTTCCCACCCTATCCTGAGTGGTGCTGGCCAGAGTGGCCCTCAGAGTGGTCCAACACGTGTCCCAGATCCTGAAGGCTCAGGGATAACAAGTGGGACCACCACGGGGCACAGAGGGACTTGGCTGTGCCCTACCCCATCATGTGTGTCACCGTGCAGAGACAGGGTTAGGCCTGAGCTTCTGGGTGCCTGGGGCAGGGACTGGATGTAGCATTAGCATGGGCCACTGGGTTCTACCCTTCTGGCAGCTTTCCCGGCAGGAGATATGAGAGGCAGAGGCTTAGTGTCAGCAGCCTTGGCGAGTGCCAGCCCTGCACTCCTCCCATCCCCTCCCTGCCCCCCTCCACCCCTCTCCCCTCCTCCCTTCTGAATCAACATTTCCCTCTCTTGCCCTGGAAGGCCCAGGCTTGGAGGGTTTGTAGGTTCCTGTTCTTACCCAAACCTCAGACAAGAAGCATATTTCCAGTCTCTCTCCAAGGCCAGCCCCAGGCTCCACAGCAACTGTCTCCTCGGCCTCCCACACACCAGAGGCCAGAGGCCAGAACCTGGTGAGGCTGCCTAGTAAGCAGCTGGAAAAGCCGGTTTGGGCCTGTGTGAACAGGTGGCCTTAGTCTGGCTTTCAGGAATGCAGCCTGAGGAGGCTGCAGGTCTATCTAAGACCACTCTTGCTTCCCAACCTGGGGAAGTTGGGGAGGCCCACCTGGCACCCTTCCACCCATTCCCAGGACCCCAGATTGTTTTGGAAGAGCTCCCAAGGCTCTTTAGATTATGGAGGAGGGGCAGCCTGAGAAGGCTAAGGGCCTGCTCAGGCAGAGGCAGGAAACAAATTGCCTGTCAAAAATCCTAATTAAAATACAGTATAAGCAACATTGACTCCCTCTCTAAGGGACAGGGTGGTGGTGGTTGAGGGAGGCGGGGATTAGGGAAGCCAGTCCCCAGACACCAGTCTAAAGAGCCCTCAAATACTGCAAGGAAAGCCATAGCTGCTCTAATTTAAAGATTATATTAGTAAGTGGGGTTTCTAAACAAAAGAAGGATCTCCCGAGAGAAGCAGAATGAGGCCCCCTTCCCAGATGTGGCCCCCACATCTCCCTCCAGGCTCCGCTCCAACTGGAAAGGGCTGCCTATCCTAAGCCTTGCCCAAGTTCTTTTGGTATTTAGGGTTTTGTCTTGGGTTTTATTATAGATGTTAATAAGATAAAATGTACACTATTAAAAAATCTGAAGATACAAAAAGAAATCATCTATTT
>CABHPH010118533.1:27679-40073 GCA_902168325.1 Peromyscus nudipes | reverse complement strand
CCTAGGCAACTTTATTTATTAACATACAAACAAAATCACATTTCAGTACAAATAGAATACCACTATAAAATTCCTCTCTCTGATTTTGTTTTGTTTTGTTTTGTTTTTAAACCTAAGGGAAAGGGATGAAGAAAATCCAGAAATGTCCTCATCCAAATCATCAAGAATGGAACTGTCTTGTTCTCTTTTAGAACAAACCCAACCTGCTGCACCCTCACTGTGGAAAAGCAAGGAGCATCCATCTCAGAGTGAGCCTGTGGACAGGGAAGCAGATACTTCATTTGTGGGTGATACAGAC
The DNA here is from genome assembly GCA_902168325.1 of Peromyscus nudipes. Lineage (NCBI taxonomy): Eukaryota > Metazoa > Chordata > Mammalia > Rodentia > Cricetidae > Peromyscus > Peromyscus nudipes. Next base: position 39,775 of record CABHPH010118533.1, on the reverse strand, counting down.
ATCAAACCCAGTGGGAAGAGTCCTGCCAACAAGTCATTTTCCATGGAAAATCTTAGACCAAGAAAAAGAAAAGAAGTTGATGTGGCCATGGAAGATGAAGTATTGGAAGAGTTACTCAAGAGTGCAGAGCCAGAGCTGAAAGTTCAAGTGAAAGTTGAAAAGCAAGAGGCATCTGTCGGCATCAGAAAGAAGCCAAGGATGGACGTAGGAAGGAGTCGTCACCTTAGTGGTGACAGAGTGCCAGAGAGCAACAGAATAACTGTAAGTAACAGTTTATGAGACGAGAGCTCGTGTACCCCAGGCTGATCTCAAGGGAGATGCACAGCCAAGGATGGCCTTCAAGTCCTGCCTCCACATCCTGAGTGCTGCTGAGATTACAGTCCAGATTTTATACAGCCTTTGCTTCTTTACCTTCAGTTCCGTTCCAGATTGACCCACTGCACACAGTGAAGGACACAGACCTACAGAAAAATGGTTGTAGTTTGAGTCACAGTTTGAGTCACAGAAGTCTTTGTTCTTTGTCTTTACTTCATAGTCCTCAGTACCTACTTCCGTTACACATTCGTTCAGACTTCCTGTCACTCACATCATTAGAATCCAGATAGAAAAAGACAAGAATTGAGCACCATGTACCCATGGACACCACTAAAATAGTGTTTTGTAAAGCAGCAAAAGCCTTTCATTTAATATTTAAGGGTTTTATGATAATGATATCAGACAATATAATTATTTTACTGTGGTATATGATTTTATAGCATAATTCTTTTATTCTTAGTTTACTTTTTTTAAACTTATGACAAATTGATATGAGCAAGGGTGCAGTGAAACCACTGACCTGACCCCTCTGTAATGGGGAAAGATTCTTATTGTAGATATGAGAGAGAGAGAGTAACTAAAGGCATTCATGGGAGTTCAGAGTAGCCATGGTTCCCTCTCTAGGGCAGAGTGGAGCCCAGGAGACAAGGATATCCTTCTGAAACAGAGAGAAACAGGGAAGCCTGTAAACTGGAATCACATGGGCATTTAGGGTAGAGGGGAAGATGTGAAAAGCCAGGAGGCTAGTGTAGGGCCTTTGGTATGCATAACAGGTACAAGTTAATAGAGGCCAGAGGAACCTGAGGGTTAGCATGGGCTTTGGTATGTCACAGAGGCCCATTTGCCTGACTCCAGGAGGAAGAGGTATGAGAAGTGGCAGAAAGAAATCCGTTTCACAGACTCCTGAGAAGTGCTGCCTACGAATACTACAGCCTCAGCTGTGCCTAGATTTTCATCTTGATATATCACTGCCTTGGTCAGAGTAGAGGGTGGTATTGGGAGTTCCCTTTGGATATAACAATGACATTATAAATGAAAAAATACAATGTAAGAGTAAGAGAGAGTAAATAACAATTAGGATCTATTAAATAGATCACTATATTCTAGTACTAACTTGTTTTTAGTAAGAATCTTTTCAAAGAAGTTTTGGTTTTCATTGTATGGTATTAAAGACATTTTATTTTTCCAACACTCAGGAGTCAGAGGCAAGCAGATCTCTGTGAGTTTGAGGCCAGCCGGGTCTACATAGTAAGTTGCTAGCCAGCCAGGGCTGTACCCTGACTCCAAACAAACAAACAAAAAACCTTTTTATTTTAGGTAATTGCTGATTCTCTTTCTATGAAAGAAGTAGTATAGAGAGGATCCATGTGCCCTCCAATTGATTTTCCTAATTCCCTGGACAGCTTGATACCATATGGCATCAAATCTAGGAATAGTGCAGTTAATCAGCCTTACTCAGTATGAGATTATTCTTCATTTGATTTTCTTAGACCGGTGTGAGAATTCACCTTTGTAAATGTATATAAAGGAAGGTGGACCAGCAGTTACTGATGTTCTGCCGCCCAGCCAGAAACAGCACCCTGTCTATAAAGTCTTGTGTTTGCAACATAGATCAACTGTTAATGCAATTGTCTGGCTGTGATTTTATAACTTTATGTTGTGTTCACATTTTGTTGGATATTCTCTAAGTATATAACTTATTTACTTCCAGGGACACAACATGATTGTTTTTAAGGTTTTTTAAAAGATTATTCATAACTCCTATGAACAGTGTTTTCTATTTTTAGCAAGAAGATGAAACAGGAAAGAAAGTTGAACTCAAGAGAGAACTGCTATGGTCAGCAAAAGATGAAACAGCTGTAAGGAAATTCCTATTTTATTCTCACAAATGTTTGACTTAAAAGGATTATCATCATACAATTTTACGTCAGGTTACATTCTTATTAAATATTTCCTCGTATAATTCTGGTCCAGATCCTGATTTTGCCTCTTCTAGAAATAGAATATGTTATGGCCATGAGACAATAAAGAGTATAGAGAACCTTAGGCTTAACTCTTTACTCTGTGCTGCATGGATATGCAATCTTGAGCAAATCATTTTTTAAGGATTTTTTAAAATCATTTTTTATGAGAGTCATTTGTTTATAAAACAACTGAAGTTTTTCCAGCGGAGTTGTTGTTATATCAAATACGGTAATGGATGTGTGATACCTGTAAATTCCAAAAGAATCAGGCCAGTTGTACCTAAGGTTTTGATGACCTTCCGTTAGTGTCAGATGAGCTTGTGGGGTGGCTTTATTTTTGTTCTTCCTGTCTGCACTTACCTTCCATAGACATATATAAAAACTGAATAGCTGGGTGTAACTTTCGCCTTAGCCCTAGCACTAGTCAGGCAGCGGTGGACTCTGAATTCTAAGCAAGCCTGGTCTATATAGCAGGACTATACAGTGAGACCCTTCCTTGAGGAAAGGAAAAAAGAACTAGGTTGTGTCTTGATGTGCAAGTATTAGGTTGGATTAGATTAGAAGCAAAAGGAATTGGAGATCCAGGCTGTGAATCTTAAGGCATTATAGTCATAACTAGGCTCAAACACATCCTTATTAATCAAAGTCAAAATACTACAGCCAATACATTTTGCCAGTGAGAAATAAGTTTATTTCTATTGCATAAAAACCCATGTTTCAAGATTCAAGGAACTCTTGAAAGCATTTTCTGTTTATGGTAGTGTTTCCCTGTAAAAAGTTTGTGAGATTGCTGAAGGAGTGGTAGTCAGTTGGCAAGAACATGGAGGATAAGGCAGAACTCCATAGCTCAGTGCTTTTCGGTTTTGGAAGTATTGATTGATTGGTGTGTAATTAGATGTAGAGAATTGGAACCTTTCTCTCTGTCAGTGATAGCCTAAGTATTGCAGCTTTGGGTGTACCTCATTGGTTCGCTGCACACACTTCTCAGATGCAGTGGTTTCACTAGGATTTAAAAAGCTGTACTGGGTCAGGCCAGCAGCAGACAACCAGTGACCAGGACTTTTTTGGGTGCAAGTTTGACCTCACTGATTGTTGTATACAGTACACTTCCTGTACCATATCACAATCTGATTGAGAAATGGCTTGTTATGTAGAATAAGAGAGGATGATACTCATATTATTATTATTGGTCAGCTCCCGAGGCACACAGTTACAGAGATTTTTCACCTTTCCAATTTGCTTTAGATGCTGAACAATAGTTGATGGTCCATATTGAATTCTTCAGCAACTTTACTTGTAGTTGTAAGATCTCCGTCAGTGATTGCTCTCCCGTGGCCATGCTCTCTGATGGCTGGCCAGTACACTCCTCTTTTTCAAGGCTCTTGCCTCTTTTGCTAAGCCTCTTGAACCATCACTGCATTATATGTTCATTAACAGTTCTTGGGTCAGGTATGTTGTATGTTTTCTCTGCTGCTTTATGAGCCATTTTGAACTCAGCAGACTCACTCAGATTTGCTTTTTGTCTAGCATCATTTTTATAGTACAAAGTAAATATAAAATAAGCAGAAAGTAGTACGTCATTAGAAAAAACATGAAGCAGGAAGTATACATTACAATTCTATCTTCTGTAATCACATTTGTTAAGACTGTATTCCAGTATCAAACAGCAGATTTTAACAGTGCAAAACTGCACTTATTACCAATGAAATAGTAGTAAATGACATAAGCAAGAGTCTCATTGAACAGATTATTAGTTAAAGACTATGTGTGTGGTCATAAAAATATAAATACAGTAGGTGGGGACTTGTAGAATGGATCTTTTAATAATCTTGATGCACAGTGTTAATGGCGAAGCAGCAGATAGTGATGAGTTATGTCAGGAGAGTATCCATAAGAAGGAAGCTTGCTGTGAGGTACTACCCAAGCCACTGTGTGAAAAATTGTGTCTGAATTGTAGCCCTCTTTTCTAGGTGAACATGCTCAGCTGTTTTCAGTGCTGTAGCACTCCTGAATGCTTTTCTGGTTTTGATTTCAAATACAAAGTTTCAGATACCAGGAGCAACTCTGTTTTCCTTTGGGTACTTGGACTTTTCTCTAGCTCTTTAATGACAAGTTGTCTCCCTTTCCTTCTGCTCCTTACCTAACTGTTTACTCCCCACTTAGAACAGTGATGAACTTCCAGACAGCAGTGAGGAGCTTCCGAGAAGAGTGCTGCTGACTGAATTTAGGTCCTTGGTGGTTAGTAACTCCACTTCCAGAAGTCTGTGCCTGCTGGATGACTGTGGTCAGCTGAAGAATTTCAAGAAATTCAAGAAGGTAGGTGTCTTCATTGACTGTGTCTCAAGAGGGCTGTTCAGGTTGTTGTCAGAAACACAACACTGGCACCAAATACGAATCCGAGGAGGAGTTACTGTTTGGGTTTCTCCTTGCATTTGAAATTAAGTTCTTGTTTACCGTGTGTATGTGGAGGTTAGAGGACAGCTAGCAGGAGTCAGTTCCTTCCTTCCACAGTGTAGGTTCTGGGATTGAGCTCTGACTGTCAGGCTCGATGGCTAGTGCCACTACCCACTGAACCATCCTACCAGCCCCTAAAAGCAGGATTTTGAAGACCTATGCTATTTCTTCTGTTTCAAACAGTTAAGAAAAAAATTGCTCAAAAACAGCATGAACTGTTAATAAATATAGAGCATTTTAAAAATGTATTTAGTGATACATAGTTCTGAGGTTGCTGTTTTCCCCAACTTTAGAATTAATTAGGCTCTCTAACAACAGGGTCCTCCTGGTTATAATGTTGATCTGTGACTTCCTGAAAGGATTCTTCAACTCAGGGCTATATGAAGATAAAGAAGTTATTTAAAGTAAATAGTCAAACTCAGTAGTGAAATTATAGGCATTTTTATTGTTGGTATAATACATGTGGAACTGTGTACTCTATTACCATCAACCATATATATGTATGCTGTATTTACATCATTTCCCTTCCCTTACTCCCTCCCTCTCCTCCCATATCTCCCCACTCCTATTCATTTTCATAGCCTCTTTTTTCTTTCTTTGTTACTGTTTTTTTTTCTTTTTTTCTTTTTTTTCTTTTTTTTTTTTTTGGTTTTTCGAGACAGGGTTTCTCTGTGTAGCTTTGCGCCTTTCCTGGAGCTCACTCTGTAGCCCAGGCTGGCCTCGAACTCACAGAGATCCGTCTGCCTCTGCCTCCCGAGTGCTGGGATTAAAGGCGTGCGCCACCACCGCCCAGCCTATTTCTTTGTTATTGTTAAACACACACAAACTAATTATAAACACAGCCTACTGAGTCAAGTTAGTGGCACTCCTACCAGGTACTATGAAAGTTAGTTTTCAGAAAGGAGGCTTCCAGGTCCAATCCAGCTTGATTCTTCCAACTCTTGTGTCTGAAATGCATGGTATCTTCAGCAAGAGGGACTTAACCTCAGCATCCAGGAGGTAACCAAGGGCAACGGCAACAGCCCATATTATTTTCGCAGTTGCCTGGCCTCCTCTGACCAGTAACTCAGGGAGATTTCTTATGCCTAGCACTGGCGGTTTTGTTAAAGTGTGGCTCCTGGGGAGGACATTTTCACTAATGAAGTGTGACTTCATTAAAAAATACACACACACACATCCATGTTACACCTGGCACTTCTTCTGATCCTCCTGTCAGCACCCCCGAGTGTTGGGATTATAGGTGTGCCCCACCATGTCCAGTGCTGGGATCAAACTCAGGGCTTCACTCACACTAGGCAGCCACTCTGTCAGCTGAGCTGTGGCTCTAGCACTGTTACATGTTTTAGTTTAAAACATTTATTTGGTTTGTGTTTGCGTATTTATTTTGTGTGTAAAGGTATCCACATGCCACAGCACGTGTGTCTGGAGGTCAGAGGACAAAATGTTAGAGTTGTGTGTCTCTTCTTCCACTCTGTGAGTCATGAGAATTGAACCCAGGCTTTCAGTCTTGGTGGCAGGCACCCTTACGCCTGGGGCCAGCTCTCTTTTTGCTTTTGAGTTGGAGTCTTACGTGAAGTATGAGCTGGCCTGGAACTCATTATGTACCCAGGCTTGCTTTGAATTCTGTAATCTTCCTGCCTTGGCCTCTCAAGTGCTGGGATTATAGGTTAAACTTCGAAAATCTTAGAATAAGATACAGTGTTTTAAACTGTAATTTGTTTACAATTGCTTTGATTGCTAGATAACAAACTAAAGGGATTTTTAAATGAAACCTACAAATTAAAACTATTAGGTTTTTCTTAGTGTGTAAGTCCTAGTTGCAAATCTAAATCTAGATATAATAATAGCTAGAAAGGGAAAGGGTGAAAACGGATAGGCTGGCACAGTTTTCTGTCTTATTTTTACTAATAGAATATATGCACCTTTGGTGTTTATGCATGACTTACACTGTTTGCATTTTAGGTCTTCTAAGAAATAGCTATCTTGGTTTATTACTCTGCCTAACCTCACTACTTACTGTTCTCCAGGTGATGTTTCCTGGAGCAGGAAAGCTTCCACACATCATTGGAGGATCCGATCTAATAGCTCATCATGGTCGAAAGAATACAGAGTTAGAAGAGTGGTTGAAACATGAAATGGAGGTTAGTAGGAGGCGAGGCCTCACCCTTTGAATCGCCCTTCAGCCCTTGTGATTGTTTTTGAGTAAAGTTATTTTTTCTTTTTAGTGTGGGCGGTATGTGTGCATGTGTAAGTGTGAGTGTGGGTGTGCATGCCTGTGCTTGCACATGTGAAGGCCAGGGGTTGATTTCAGAAAGCCTTATTGTTATTCTCTTCTTTATTTGTATTGATTTATTTTTGAGATAGGGTCTGTCACTGAACCTGGAGCGCCAGCTGGTGAGCTCTCAATCCGCCTGTCTCTGTCCCCTACTCCAGAGGTTACTTGTGTGTGCCTTGCTTTTATGTGGGTCTGGGGCCTCGAACTCAGGTCATCATATTTGCCCAGCACATCTTTTATCCACAGAACCGTCTCCCTAGCCCCAACTAAATTCTTATAAGCAAACTTAAGTGACTTTAGTTCATTCACTTAGGGAAATTAGTTCATTACAGAACATTAAGATTCATCTGTACTTTGGAGATCTAAATAAAGTAATTGTAAATCCTAATGTAACGGGAAAAGAAATACTGAAACCACAAAAATGTAAGTAAGAAAGCATGTCACTGAAAAGGATGGCTGCCAGGACATCTGGAAGATCTTCCATGTAGTCCCAGGTGGTGGTGAGGGGCCTTTCAATCTGGGAGCTGCCTTCCAGCAGTTCTGAGCCTTCCCACTGTTTCCCTGAACACTCTCATTTCCTATTTTCCCCACAATTTTTTTCTGGAACGCCCAGTAAAATTTCATCAAGTTTAATTTTTCTTAACTATAATTTTGGTAATTCTTTAGATTGTCATTCAGTTTACTGTTTGTGTCTTCAACACTAATGTTTACATCCAGCCATGGAGTTTTAATTTGGACTTGGATCTTTGCATTGCTGATGTCTGTTTTGTTTTTCCAACTCTTTCTATTTTCTGCAGATATTTTTGTCAGTGATTCCAGTACCTGCAGTGCTTGTTGGTCTGTTTTTTTTTTTTTTTTATTTGTTCTTACGTGTACAAATGTTTTATGAATACACCTTCTTTTATGGCAGTACATAAAATAATGAAGGTAAAGCCCAAAGCCAGAGATTACCTGTTGAAACAGTGAGTGAATGATAATCCAGTGCTCTTTGTTTAGGAGGTGTGAGGCAGTGGCGAAAGGGAGCCCCCCCCCACACGCACCCGATTCATTGCTCGGTGGTTGCTCGGGAGAGGTTAAAATGACATCAACTGCCAAGTGCTTCCATCTTCTGTTTATTTCCTAGAAGATAGAGAGGGGTGCTTTGTGTGTGCAGGTTTACACTGGCACACTCCTGGTTTGTTGCCACGGCAGTTTGGGCGCTCTGTAAACTATTCTGCATGGCTACAGCACATGTTCCTAAATGTACCACGTGTCGACATCTACTTTCCTTCAGTAGTCTGTACTTTTTCTTCTTTTTTCAGCCCTTCAACTTATGCAGTGAACCCATCATAATTTTCATAGTCAGTAGGCTAGTTCTTAAAGTTTCTGTGAATTTTGGATGCTGTATATCAAACATAATCTTTAGCTGGGTGGTGGTGGCCCATGCCTTTACTCGAAGCACTTGAGAGGCAGAGGCAGGCAGATCTCTGTGAGTCTGAGGCCAGCCTGGTCTACAGAGTGCGTTCCAGGACAGCTAGAACTACAGAGAGAAACCCTGTCTTGGGGGAAAGAAAAATTTAGTATTCTTTGTCCTGAAGCTTTGAAATTTTTTAGCAGCTTTTTAAACAATTATTTATGCATGTTTTGTGTCTTCCTATTTATGTTCTGCTCCTGTAGTTGAAAATGTAAAAAGAAAAGATGTGGTTTCATTTTGACATTTCACAATATGGATAAAAGAAATCTGTGTAGGATTAAATCTCTGCAGGTCACTATTCTACATTTGTATGTTTGTTTGTTTATATTACATTTTATTTGTTTTGCCTGTGTGTATGTGCCCTTGTGTTCTCACACATGTAGTATGCTGCTCTTCTCAAGTATAGGTCAGGATAACTTGGAGTAACTAGGTCTCTTCATTTTCCATGTGGCCCAAGGGTCGCTCATAGGATACATACATAATAACTATAAGATCCAGAAGTTGGCATGTATTGTGTAAGTTCTGTAGCAAGTGGTTTGGGGTGATTTGTTGCAGGCGTTCAATTTAAATAAAGGAGATCCAAAGCCATTGTCAGTGAAGTAAAGACTGTGTTCCTCAGTGTGAAGTGAGCACTAAGTAAATATTGAATAAATTGACCTTGAAAGTGACTAGGTGTGGGAAAAGAGGAATGGGGGCGTCTTTCTGGGCAGAGGGAGAAATAGGAATAAAAACAGAAGGAATTGTATGTGTAGGAGATGATTCTATTTGTGGCTCTGTTTTGATTAACAAAACAAGCACACAGTATCCATGAAGAGACATGGGGTGATGGGAAGAAGCCAGATTTAAGAAGTTTGCATATTTTAAGGGTCAGACTCATGAGTTGTTTTGTCTTTGGCAGATAGAAGTCATGGAGGCATATTGAATGGCATGTAATAGGATCACAGTGGACTTGAGAAAGGAGCTTTCCTTGGGAGTTTTCCCTTGATCCTAACTATAAAAAAGTGCTTTAGGTGCTTGGTGAGGTCTGTTGGAAATGACTGTAGCCCAAAACTTCTCTGTCCTGATTTAGAAGCAAGAGGAAGGCAGACCTTGTACTGTAATGCTGCTTTGTTTGAAGAGGACATGGTTTTGCACTTTCAAGCTCACTGTCACTGGAATCTCAGACAATGACTATGACTCAGAGCAAGTTAGACAGAATAGAGTTAATATGGGGTCTCTCTTTAAATCCCCAATTCAAAACTTTGTGTGTATGTGTGTGTGTGTGTGTGTGTGTGTGTGTGTGTGTGTAGGTCAGAGGATAGTCTTTTGGAGTCTGTCCTCTCCCTCTATCATATACCCTGGGTATTGAACTCAGGACATCAGGCTTGCTGGCATGCACCCTCACTTACTGAGTCATCATGCTGTTCCTAAGTCCCCAGTTTTAATGAAGCCCATGTACCATCATCATTTTTGACTCCAGAGCATTGAACTTTTTGCCAGAAAGAATGTTTACAAACTCAGTAAGCTAGCAATGTTATGTTGGTTGTCTTTGATAGTGACTAGACAGTTATTTCATTACAGCAGTTTTGCAGTGATCTTAGCATGAAGTTAAAATAGAGGGATCAGCTGAATAGGAGGGCCTACAGAGGAAAAAACGTCCAAGTGACATCTTGGATATGGAAATCTGGAGGTGGACTGTATAATTAGTAGAACAGGTATTTCACTGAGCAAATGATTCACGTTATGTTAACTCTGACAGGTACAGAGACAGCAAGCGAAAGAAGAATCTCTTGCTGATGATCTGTTTAGGTAAGTTGTGACTTTGATTGAGAAATGTACATATAATTCAGTTATGTTCATGCCAATCAAATATTTGTTTCTTCTGTTCTTAGAAGAAATCTAAACTCTTCATATAAAGAAGTTTGGTTTGTAACTGATGTATTTCTATTACTTGAGCACATATTGATGGAATTTCATGGCTATAGGTTTAAGGTTGATTCAGTTTTATCATAAGATATTTAAATTGTACATGCTGTCATTGAGGCAAAGGAAGGTTCCTAAAGTATTTACATTACCAATATGTGAGGTTTTTATTACAATAGGATTAAATTTTGAGATCAGACAAATAAGGGTCGAGACTATTTGTTGAGTTTTAATTTGACAAGTGGATAAAAATGAAAGGTTGAATGAGAGTCAAAACTGGTTTGTTTGTTTGTTTGCTTTGTGGCAGATTTTAGAGGACTTGTTAGGAGTAATTATAGTTTAATATATTTTGAACATTTCTAGAAACCCAATAAACACTGTAAATCTCTCAAATACTAATGAAGTCCTGTATCAGGTAGACATTGGCTAATACAGAGTAACATTTTTCCCAACTTCAAGTACAAGATGTCTTAATCTTTTGGTTCCTTCTACTCCTTGTGTGTATGCTGTTGTTTTAATTTTAATGCTTCATATCATTTTGTTAATGATGATGCTTTTACCACATATTCTTTTAAGCAACACCAAGGGATAAATGGAAAGAAAACTGTTTATTGTCCAGCTTTAAGGACAACATTGATACTCAAGTGGTTACTAAAGTGAAGCCCTTTAATGGGATCCCATAGTGAAATGGCCTTTTAACCCAATTTTTTTCTTTGCAGATATAATCCTAATGTAAAAAGAAGATAATTGAACTTTGTAAAGGAAGCTATAGAAACACACTTCGTAGCAAACATTTATTTCAGGCCGACTGGCATATGTGAATGTAGTACACAGAAATTACAAATGCTTTAAGGCTTCAACTTATCAAATAAAGCAAATAAACTCCACTTTTGTGTGGTAATATTGTTTCTGGGGGCTTTGTTATCTTGTCTTTAAATATATATATATATATAATTTTAATTGTGTTCCTTACTTATTAAGTAATTACAACAGTCATAGTGCCCAAGATTCAGAAACTGCATTAAGGGTAAAGACCAGAGTCCCCCGCTGCTAACTACTTGGTTCTCTGGGTGGGGATATATCTATACCTCTATCTATGCATGTATGGTACTTACTTCCTTTGACTTGTTCTTATTCAAGTTCCTGTTCATAATATTTTTCAGGAATTACATCTGTAGCTACCTTGTTCCTTTTCACTTTAGAAGATGATAGACATAGTGGTGTAGCTTTTTCTTTTCCATTTTCTGTAAGCTTCCCTAAACTGATGTGACCAAAATGGAATGACTTGAGTGGTGAGAAGGTCCCCCACAGCTTACTTAGTACAAGAGATGGAGGTAAAATGCAGACGCACACCATGGCTAGATCACACCAAAGAGAGAGATGGACTCGATTCTTGGTGGTTTTACTGAGCATAGTGACTCTGTCTTGGCTTGTTAAAGACTCAAGTATGCCTGTCTGTAAAGTTGAGGCAGTGAGGTTGTCTTCTACCTAAAACAGAAAGTGATAACAGGAAATGGATTTTTTTCCAAATATTTTAATGTAGAGAAGTAGATCTCAACTCTGATTGTATGTTGTACATTATATTCTAGAAAGTATAATAAGTCTTATATTTTCTGGTCCATGGAAATTCTGCCTCCCTTAGCAATCTTACCTTTTTCAGTTAGAACATAGGAGCACTTAAGCAATTATATATATATATATATATATATATATATATATATATATATATATAT
>CABHPH010118533.1:0-27579 GCA_902168325.1 Peromyscus nudipes | reverse complement strand
AAGAGACACCATGACCACAACAATTCTTATAAAGGAAAACATTTAATTGGGGTAGCTTACATTTTCCGAGGTTTAGCCCATTATCATAATGATGGGACATGGCATGCAGGCAGACATAGTGCTAGAGAAGTAGCTGAATATCCTACATCTTGCAGGCAATACTCCAGTAGGCCACACCTCCTAATAATGTCACACCTTTTGGGGGCCATTTTCTTTCAAACCACCACACACACATATATTTGCTAGGTCTTTCTGGAACATTGTGTGTGTGTGTCCCCTTGACAATGACATGTAAGCTACTTTCTACCTTTGACCAGACTTCAGAACATACTACTTCATTTTATAGAGACAAGTTATAATATCATGGGCTTTTGTTTTATTCTCATCCTGTATTACAGTTTCAAATTCTTTGTTTGTGAAATAGTAAGCTTATGTCTGAAGTATTGCTCTTCCAGAACACAATGAAGGAATAGGCACTGGAGGCCTCTAACCTCAAATTCAAGGGTTTGTTCCTTTTATGAGCTGGAGCGATGGCCCGTGATGGAAAGCAGTTGCTGTGGTGGAGAGAACCCAAGGCTTCCTGCGTGCCAGGCAAGCACCCTTACCAGCTGTGCTATCCTCAATCATTTGCCTGGTTTCTTTATATTTTTTTCTATCACACACACAAAAGTACTGTTTAACCAAGACTTCATGGTAGTCCATAAGGTTACATTTTAACATCTCCATAAATACTAATAATGTAAATCCCTCAACTTTTGAGTATGATGTAAAGTATGAGTCAGGGGTAGATTTTCCCCCTATGAATATCAAACACAGTTTATTGGAAGAAGTGTCTTTTCTGCATTAATTATCTGGGCAACTTTATGAAGCAACAGTTGTGATTTATTGTGTTTATCCATTCTTTCATCAGAATTACTTGAGTAATTTCTTGAGTTACTATAACCGTATGTAAACTTTGAAACCCAGTACTCATATTCACATGAATGTGTATGTGTTCACAGGTGTGTGGAGGCTTGAAGTTGATGTTGAAAATCCTATTCCGCCTTATTCACTGAGGTGGGGTCTCTCAAATACATAGCTCACAGATAAGGCTAGCCATCTTGTTTTAGGGATTCCGGTCTCTGCCTGCTGGAGACCTGAACTCCAGTCCTCAATTTGTGAGGCAGGTGCTTTAATCACAGCCCTCTCCCCAGTCCCTGAAACCCAGCACTTCAGTCCTCCTAGCAAGCCAGGAAGCTTAGAATTTTAACTGGGATTGTACTAGAAATCAGAAGAACTGGTATCTTTTTTTTTCTTTTGTTTTTTTTCAAGACAGGGTTCCTCTGTAGCCTGGCTGTCCCAGAACTCCCTTCGTAGATTAGGCTGGCTTCAGAGATCTGCCTGCCTCAGCTTCCCAAGTGCTGGAATTAATGGTGTGTGCCACCACACCAGCTAAGAACTGGTATCTTTAAAATATCCAACATATATATCTATTCAATTAGATCTCCCATTTCTTTCAACACTTCTGTACTTCAATTGTGAGACTTACCTGTTTTAAATTTAACCCTACTACACTTAATATGTGGACATTGTAAAGGGTCTTTCAAAAAGTTCACCTTAAGAGTTTGCCCTGGAAGAGTGGGAAGAACCTAAGAGCCTGCTCCAGCAGAGATGGACTCACACACACCGCGAGAGGTAGTTTGCCCTGGGTGTGTGGAAAGAAGCTAAGGGACCACCCAGTGCCAAATCGGTTGCCATTATGGTGAGCAAATGTATGGAGGGGTAGGAGAGGGAGAGAGAGGCAAGAGGTTCGTGTCTATGCAGATGGGCAGATGTGTCGAGGGAAAGGTGGTGAGGAACGGGCTTTGTGGGAGGCCTGCTTCCCATCTAGGGCATGGGCATCCAGCTGGGGGCTACTGCCAAGGGCCATGTCTGGGTCTGTGGCCATGTCTGGGTCTGTGGCCCTGCCACAGCTCCGGTTTATGTTGATGTACATAGTTCCTGTTACCATCAAAGACCATGAGGATGATTGTGGTTTGGGCCACCACATGTGCATATGTTGGTACCAGAGGACCATGCCACCACAGGGGACATCCCAGTCTGAGTTGCCTGGGCTACTACAGTGCCATGGAGACATCCAGGCTTGAGCTGTGGGCCAAGGCCATGTCTGGGTCTGTGACCTTACCGCAGCCAGGGTCTGTGGTGATATTCAAGGCACCTGTTGTTGTCAAGGATTGGGTGGTTGTCTGGGGTCTGGGTCCCTGACTGGGGTCATGTTGGTGTCCGAGGGCCACCCTGCAGCTGGGGTGACATTAATCTGAGTGACCTGCACTGTCACCTGGGGCCATGGTAGCATCCAGACCAGGGATGCTGAGGACCATGTCTGGGTCCGTGGTCCTGCCGCAGCGGGGGTCTGTGTTGACATCCATGGCCTGTGTCACCACCAAAGGCTACACAGATATCTGGGCTCTGGCCCTCCACCTGTGGCCATGCTGGTGACCAAGGAACACGCTGCGGCCAGGGCTAAGTGGACTGCACTGCCATCCATGGCCAGGGTGTCGACCAGGTCTGTGATGCTGATGGGGGCCATTTCTGTGTCCGTGGCCCTACGGCCGCCAGGGTCTGTGGTTCCTGTTGCCATCAGGGGCACTCTACCGCCACCTGAGACCACGTTGGAATACAGGGACCATACTGCTGCTGGGCCCCTACCTATCTGTGAGGCCTGTGCTGCCACCCGGGGCCGTGGTTACATCCAGACTCAGACTGCTGCTGCTGGCCATGGGTCCTGGTCCTGCTGCAGCTGAGGTCTGTGTTGATTGATGCCCATTGCCTGGGTTCACAGGAGCCCATGCAAACCGTGTCAAACCATAAGTTGAAGTGCCTTGCTGAGCTGGCCCCCCCCCTCAGTGGCCCAGGGAGTGCTGTTCCCCCCACACACAGGAGGGCTGACCCCTTATCTGAGGGCACTGACACAGGAGGGCCGGCCTGCCCCTAATGGGAGAGTGGCCCCCAAAGTTGGGAGGGACGGCCCCGCCCCTTGCCTGAGGGGAGTGGTCCCAGCAGGCCAGTCAGACCATGTCAGGGCTTTAAGCTGGCACACCCCAAAATCTACCCCATCTATGACCTGCTGGAATGCATGAAGGGACCGTGGCTGCATGGACCACGTGACTAAAGGCAGCAGCAGAATGTCCAGGGAGTTTCCATGGGGATCCAGTATTGATGGTGTGCCGGAGGCTAGTCCTTGAAGCCGACCTACACATTACACATTGAACATTTGCAAAGAAAGCTGTTTGGAAAAAAAAAAAAAAGAGTATACTGCATGACACACAGCAGCTCCCAGTGCCACCAAGACAAATGAAGAGGCAGTGGAGAGGCAAAGACGGAGGGGCAAAGTGTTCTTGTTGGTTTATTTTTTAATAGAAATTTATATTTGTATTTATTTTTAAATTATTTTTTCTACTTTTTATCTTTATTATTTCCTGTTTAGTTTTGCTTTGGAGGGGACACTACAAGGGTGAGAGGCGAATACAGAGGGACTGGAAGGTGGGTGGGATTGGGGTGCATGACGTAAAGTTCCCAAAGAATCAATTAAAAAAATTAATCTTACAATGATTTATTGCTTGTACATGGAAATTCTTTGTATAATGAATGTGGAACCCTATAAGTAGCTAAATTCACCTTAATCTAGTATTTTTTGTAGAATTTTTTGGATTTTTATGTACATGTTTGTGAATAAAATTTGCTTTCTTTCCAACTGTTCTGCCTTTTCTCTCACCTTATTAATTGACCACTATGACTGCTGTGCTGGTCACTGCTATTCAGACTTCCCATTCCCTGTAGCAGTTTAGGCAGCTTGTGTCTGGCAAGGACTTTATCCATTCTTGTGCCTTCATGGTCAGTTCTTCATTCCTGTTACGTACTGATGCCCCTTTCCATTCTCATCACCGAGCTTTGTTCCTCTACCTCACGTCTGGCTAGGGGCCTGGCAGGTCTATTAAGATTTTGAAGGCCATTTTATTTGTTGCCAATTGCTTCATTGATTTCCAATATTCCCTTCTTTATTCTTGGGGATTAATTTGGCCTAACCCTGTAGATATTGAAGACCATGTTTTAATGTTAGTATTAAACACTGCACTGAGTTAGCTATGACAGCTTGTCCCAGTGTTCCGTTTTTGCTCTGCTTTTCAGCCTTTCAGAATTCATTTGATCTCCTGAGTTGGTTTTGGAGCTTTATCAGTTTTTAGTTGCTGTAAGAATATGCAACAGTCCACTTTAAATTAGTAACAACTACTGTACACTGTACATACCTTATAACGTGTACTACCACCTGTCTATTTGTGCTTTAACTTGTTTTAATTCTGTCTTAAAGCTTGAATTTTTAGGTTCTGATTTTAAATATTTGCCTCACAACAATCAGACTTTCAACACTTTTAGGGAACCTTTACCACTCTTTCATTTGTGGAAATACATCCCATTAGGTTCATGCTCCTTCAATGTGAAGAAATTTAAATCCAGTCTAATTTTCAGTCTGAGTCTCTATTCCACAAACAAGTTACCAGAACTTCCTTTTAAAAATTGGATTTAGAAAATCCCTTCACTTCTGACTATTCCATCGTGGTGGTTTGACGAGATTCTTCCCACCCCATACAAGTTGTGGAATTTGAATCCTTGGTCCCCAGTTGGTGGCTGTTGGGGGAACTAGGAATTGTGGCTCTGTAGTATGACTTGCATCACTTCACTCTCTGCTTCCTGTTTGTGGATTAAGATGTGCACCCTCAACTGTTGCTCCAGTGCCATCTGCCTGCTGCCATGTTGCCCACCATGATGGTGATGGACTCATTACTCTGGACTACAACCCCCAAATTCTTGCTTCTCTGAGTTGCCTTGGTCAAGATGTTTTAGCACAGCAATGGTAATATAATTAAGATATCCACATTTTAAAATCTTTTTCATATACTGATGTTCTCATGTTTACTCATAGGAAAGAACTACCAACGTGCATCTTAGGGGTTCCAGGGAGATTCACTTGGCTCTGCTGCCCTTGTGTATTTATTGTCTTACTTGCTTTTACTCCTCACCAGATTACTTTATGAGCATTCTTTGAACAATTTTAAGTATGGTTTATTTTGCATATAAAATAAGGAGTTGCTCACATGCTAGAATAGTCAGGTACTTAGTTCATTAAAAAAGATGAACTAGGGGCTGGAGAGATGGCTCAGAGGTTAAGAGCACTGCTTGTTCTTCCAAAGGTCCTGAGTTCAATTCCCAGCAACCACATGGTGGCTCACAACCATCTGTAATGGGATCTGGTGCCCTCTTCTGGCCTGCAGGGATATATGCAGACAGAACACTGTTTACACAATAAATAAATAAATCTTTAAAAAAAAAAAAAAGATGAACTAAAATACTAGTAAGCTAATACTAAAAAGTAAATGGGATTTTGGCACAGAAATTAATCATTTGTTAAGAGTACAGGGGGACAGTACATCAGAGTTAACGCTTGAATGTGACACTCTACAGGACAGCTAGTACTGAAGGAGTGTGGAAAGTGGAGTTTTATTGGAGGAGTTCATACAGCAGGTTTACTTAAGGACTCGCTGAATTTCTCTGGCATCTTATTCTTAAAATGCTTAAGTTCACACACACACACACACACACAATTGCTATTGTTTCAGTTTAAAACAGTCTCCAGAGATAGAAGGGAAATGCCAACTGGTCTTATTTTCCCTCAGAAATTACATGTATAATACGGTCATTTTCAATGTACAAAAGACATTAAAGAAAAACATCCACTCCAACCCAGAGCTCAAACAGGCAAGGAAGAGGCTGCTGAAGTATAGTCAGAAGATGGATCATCTCAAAAGGTGTGACGTTGCTCTGAAAATAGTTACATCTTAATAAGGAGCTAAAGTAGATTTCACAGTTACAAAACAGTTATTAGTTATCAGGACTCAAAACCTCATCTGAAACAATTAGTTGTTAGAAACAAATTAATATAAACAACACTGAAAGTGAGTTATGGTCAGTGAACGGAGCACTCTGCATTGCAGTCAGCAGGAAAACTCTCAGTGGTAGGTAGGCCACTACTTTAAGAAACTGAAAACAAATTCAGTGAGCACATTCTAGATAAAATTATATCCCCCCAAATGGGGGGGGGGAATTTGAAAAACTCAATTTCCAAAGAACTCTGGAAGACTTGTTTAGCACTAACACATTTCACACTTTGTATGAAAATTCAATCAAGACTATTAGAGGAGCTAAATCTAATAACCAGTGTGAGCTGCTTTGGCATTTCCTGTAATACTGTTACAGATCTCCACATAATCACTGTGAGAATGGAAAAGGTCACAATCTTATTTTCCACATTAACCTTTAATAATTCTGACAATATCCAAACAGTATTCTAAATTTAGTACTTACCACACCCCCAAATCTTCGTTTCATTAATAGAAATTAACTCAGTGTTCACACAAGGATAAGTAGTTCCGTCCACAATTTATTGAATTGCAAATCAGATTCATTAGATGTTATGGTGGCTAAACAGAATAAATCTCTAAAAAGTACCTTGGTGGATTCTTGGATGTCAGCATTATTAAAATGTTAAATTACGAGAAAGTAAGGATATCAAATACTTACCTACGTTTCAACAGTAAAAATATTTTTAAAGACCATCATATTTGGTAATAAATTAGGTTTATATAACTGATAATTTCAAAATAAATAAAACCTGAGTTGACAATGCTTCCTCCTACCCTACCCCAGCACATACTTTACAGCCCATGTTCATTTAGGCCAGTGTACTTCAAACTGCATTCAATGAATACATAACCCTGGGGACCTTGTGGAAGTGCAGTCAGCCTAAATTCCTAATGAGCTAGAGGAAGCTGATGCTGCTGGTCCTTGGACATCCCTCAGCAGTAGGTGACCCAATATGAATTAAGTGTGATTTCTGTCTTAATGACTGGCTTTATAAATGCCAAGTTAGAAAAGAGCATTCTAGTTAACTGAAATCATGATGTATACCAAGTTGGCAGTGTTTGGATTTGTCTGAGAGTGACACCTTTGATACACTTTAATTACAACTTGGGATACCAAGCTTTGCTAACTTTAGAAGAGTAACAGCAGAGGCTCTCCCAGTTCATTCAAGCCAATACACTGCAAACCACTGTTAAAAATCTTTAATGGTTAAGTGTCCATTTAAATTACTTGTAAACCTTCCTTAAGCTACCCCATCTCCTCCTCCTCTTTCAACAAACAAATGCTGCTTTTTCTTCTGTCTCGTAGCCAAACAGCGTGTAACACCCAATGCCCCTCCCTTTAAAAATCGAACAAAATTGTCTCCAACCAAAGGGCCCAAAGCAAAAAGGTTGGCTTCTTTCACACACTCATAGGTGTACGCATCAACCTCCACAGGGTTACCCTTGCATGTTATTGGCTGGCTTGAGTTACGGCCTAGGTAACGCCCTTGTTCCTTCAGAAATGCCAGGTTAGGATGAGAACCTATTAGGACTACAGCTGCAGACAGCTTAAATACTTTCTTCAATCCAGAGACACTCTGAAGAATGCATTTCATGTCTGACTTAAAGGAAAGCACACGGTGCTCAGGAAAGCTGGTATAATCAGATAAAGGATCTGAGTCTGCAGAGTATGACTGAGTACACATCATATGATAGACTTTGTGATACTCAGGATACAGCTTTTGCGGAAGCTGTTTGAAAATTAAGCTTGGATCAGTTACTCGTCTGCGAAATACGTGGATCACAGGGATATTGTTGTTGTAAGCACACAGTACTGCATCAGCTGCAGTAAGGCCGGAACCTACAATCAGCACTGGATCCGTTCTGCCACACAATTTCCCTTTGTTTATAGCAGCTCCAAATTCAGGCATTGAATGAAACACAAAAGGCAACTCTTCCCCTTCAACTTCCAGGTGGGCAGGAGAATCCAATGTTCCAGTTGCAAGAGCTACATTCTCAGCAAATAGGCAAAAGGGAACATGAGAACCTCCTGCTATTCGCTGGTAGCCTCTGATTTCCCAGTTTCTCTTGATAAATTTTGACTTCTGGTTCTGTAAATGCTTTGTTGAAATATCTCTGTCTTGACTACCATTATTATCACCTTGATCTCTGTAGAGTCTAGATACAGAGGTTATATAAGTATTCTCTCGGAAATTCTTCTGAAGACCCATGACATTTACATAGTGTTTGTAGTAGCGAGCTATTTCCTCTGGCATAACACGGTCCCCCTTCAAGTTCCTGTAAGATGAAAAAGGAAAATACCCTATGAGGAGAACATTTTCAGTTTCAGATTACTTTCCTAGCTAGTAAGCTTTTATATCTTAGTTCTTTCAAGACTGTGTTAGATAAAAATTATCCTCATATGTTCTCACATTTTCTTATCCTAGTCAGAATGGCAGTCATTAAGAAAAGATAACAAATGCCAGTAGGGATGTGGGTGAAAGGGATTACTGCTGGTAAAGGATACAAACTAGTTGAGTGACAATGGAAATCTGTATGGAGCGTCCTCAAAAAAACCAACATGACATCTTTCATGACATTCGTTATATCACTCGGGTATTTATTTTCCCAAAGGACTTCAGGTCAACATATCAGAGATATCTGCACATCAGTGCTTATTGCATTACTAGTTACAACCTAAAGCTATGGAGCCAACCTAAGTGTTCAGCACAGAAATCAGGTAAAGGAAATAGAACATATAAAAACAATGGCTCCCCCCACCCCCAGACATAAAGAGTAAAGTCATGCAACAGGAAAATATATGCAATGGAGACACCATATTAAGTGAATGAAGCCAATCTCATTTGTGGGTCCTAGATTTTAACTCAGTACATAGATCATTTATGCATGTGTATATGACAAGAAAACAAGTCAACTGTCTAGAGGATCAAAGGAAGCAAGTGAGAAGGGAGATGCTTGATATTTCAAAGATCAGCCTATTTTATCTTACTACTGTAATTTAGATGCATCATTAACAAATTACTGTGCAGGGGGCTAGACATATGACTCACAACTAAGTGCCCAGGTTAGGATCCAGCACAAAGCTGGGCGTGGTGGCACACACCTTTATCTTCTGTGAAATTCACAATGATAAACACTTCTGAGTAGAAATAAAAGCAAACCCTTTCCCTTTTGCTACTCATTTGAACAATCTAAAAATATGATTATCAAATGAATTCAAACAACTTGACTGATTCTGCAACTTCAAATTTTCAACCTCTTCATATTTCCGTTTTAAAAAGTCTAAAGTGAATGTTTCAAAATTTTACTTTTTGCTCTGTTTTTTATCTTTTATGTATAAGTGTTTCACCTGCGTGTATCTATGTGCACCAAATACCAGTCTGGTGCACATGTGTGTCAGGAGAGTATCGGATCCCTTGTAACTGGAATAATGGATGACTGTGAGCCACCGTGTGCTGGGAACTGAACCTGGGTCCTCTTAATCACTGAGCCATCTCTCCAGCCCCCTGAAGATTTAATCTTAATTAAACTGGTCATGATCTAGATCTCAAATCTTTTAGAATTAAGGAAAATTTCTATAGATTAAACATGGTTGCTACCTAGCAGGAAGTCAGTTACTCAAACTTTACATCTCTATTCTAACAAAGATTAATTCCTGCTTTAACTTACTTCCATTAGTAAAATTAGATACTCTGCATTAGCAATTCGTATCTAGTTTATACATGTACCTGAAAATGATAGAGCTTTTCACATTTCTCCTTTTGAATTTTATGTTCTTTCCCCCAAAATGAGTAAGACTTATATTCTTACAAGAAGAAATTTCTCAGTCCTACTTAAAGTATTTATAATTAAATATTTGCCTTCATGTTCAAGTAGCCAACCACAACACATTTAGTTTCTCATTCTAAATGATCAGTCATAATACACTACTCTTTACTCTTCAAAAATAAACACCTGATGTGGTGGTGTTCACCTTTAATTCCTGAGGATTAATCCTGGCAGAGGCAGACAGGTCTCTGTGAGCTCTAGACCAGTCTGGTCTACATAGTGAGTTCTAAGACAACCAAGGCTATGTAGAGCATCTCTGTCTCAAAAAACCAAACTAAAACAAAACCAAACCACCTTAGGTTAGGTATACATTAAGTATAAATAAATAGATAGATACCCATTAACAAAACTGACACAAGTTTGAGAAATAATGCATAGGTAGCTACATAGGTAGAAATAATTCATATGTAGAGAGTAACAGAATGATTTAATATCAAAGATAAATTCTGATTAACAAGATTACAAGAGGGCCCCTGTAAACAGTTCTTTATGTACACAAAGCATTATAGCACCCTAAGTGGAAACTAGCTCATAATCACTGTTTCACAAAAGAATTTTTATTTAAGAAGTGTATTTCTATTTTATCTAATATAGGATTCACAGACACTGCAGAAATTTCTCAGTCCCCTTTTCTTCACACATCAAAAAATTTTACTATAGTTTGATCTTTACCTTCGTTTGCTAGACATCCAGTCTTTAAATTTAAGTCCAGGTAGCTCCATCCAATTTCCAAAGCTGATTGTCAACATAGAGCCTTCCATATTCTAGTTAGAAAGTACAGTTAAAACAATGCAATGAAGCAATATTACCTTGTGAAAGCTAACACATCTTTTTGTGCACAAATTCATATTATATAAAATATGTTCACAAGAGTCCAAAAGAAAGAGTGGTATATAAACACTATGGATTTTGTTTTCAGACACAAACAGTAACAGTCACATGACAGAAAAGCAGGTTCACTTGGAGCTAATCCTAGTAAGTGAATTAACCCATTTTTCAGAAATAAAAGCATCTTATGTTTTCCCATTTATAATGCATTTCCTCTGAAACTTCACTCTAATAAGACTTTCATACATTTTCACCACTTGGTATTACCTTTAGTTAATACATTTATGAAACAAATTACAGCACTAGCTTTGGTCTCTGATCAGGATAATTAAGATATACATGTTAAACAACAAAGCAGCATTTGTTACTTCTTAAACAAAAGAAAAATGTTCACTAATTTTCAAAATTTTGTTTATTCGTCTTGGCGATTTTTATAGATTTTTTTTAAATTAGAAAACCACTTTTCTCTATCAATTATAATTTGAAATCTGGACTAGGCTGGATATAATATAATCACTTTCTAAAAATAGAAAATTAAGCAGTGGTTGCCTGAGAAACAGGTTCGGCACTGGGGTTAGTGTTATCATTAAAGAAGTAAACCTCTCAAGCTTTCTCAACCTACTTCTGCTTCGCTCAAAACAAAGCAAAAAAGCCAAGGGCCAAGGCACCTACCCACTCACCAACAAGCCCATTCAGCTCTTACTCTTATAACTTGCCCTGGTTCTACACAGCCCAGCACTGAGAGGCATGTTATAATACATTTTATTCAGTCACTTGTATAATTTTTGAGACAGGGTCTCGGGTATCTGGTTTGTTTATTTATTTATGTAATTTTTAAAAGATAACATCTATAATTTTTATACCTATTTATTTTATGTATACAAGTGACCTTGTGTGTCTTTACGCACACCAAATGAGGGAATCAGATCCCATTACAGATGGTTGTGAGCCACCATATGGTTGCTGGGAATTGAACTCAGAACCTCTGGAAGAGCAGCCAGTGCACTTAACCATTACGCCATTTCTCCAGCCCCATTACGTAATTTTTTAACACAAGGTCTCATATTTGCCAATCTGGCCTTTAACTCCGCTATGTAATGCATATACCTTGAATGCCTGCTGTCACTGGGTAACAGTGTTCTGAAAGGGGCAAATGTGACAGAAGTACTACCCAAGCATATGTGAAGAAAAAAGATGCAAATGGGTTTTGAGGAGTGTACCGTTAGAAAAGGAGAGTATTCCAGGCAAAATATAAACTGATAGGACAGCCTAATAATGAAAAAGAACATCAATGTCCTTCAAGGAATTAGAAGAAACTGAACCCTGTGTAAGAAGTGCTGTACTCTGCAAGGCTGGTTCAAGGTTTTACATCTCTAAAAAAGGCCGGTCTCTGCACAGCCTCTCAGATGATTTCTAAGCCTTTGGTATCTTCTACTTAATGAGTGTGTATTTGCATACCTGAGCTTTGGTTAATACTGTGCCTCTGTGACCATGTAAGTTTATCCTAACAGTGTGATTTATGGTGATTACTAGTGCATTTGAGACAGAGGTCTGAGTGGCTGAGGCAGACACTGCTTGCTCTCACACACAAATCTATATAGAGATAGGGGCTTGAGCACAGTTGATAACAATACTTGCCTAGCATACACACAGCTGTGCTTTGTCCCCAGCACCTCATAAACTAGGTATGGTAGGACACACCTGTAATTCCAACACTTGGGAGAAAAGATAGGAAGAGCAGAAGTTCAAAGTCATCTTTGCCTCACTGGGAGTTTAGGGCCAGCCTAGGCTAATGTATCTGTCTATGGATACAAAGCATAAACAAGTTTCCCTGCTTGGCAGCTCTACTTGCAGATTGTCATTCACCATTGACTGTTGGGAGATTTCAACACATCCTCACCAAATAGCAAGATTGAAGGGCAAGAGCAGCAGCACAGGACAAACAGTTAAAGTGTAGGAAACCCGTGTGCCGCTATGGTGGTCTGAATGAGAACGGCCCCCACAGACTCATATATTTGCATGCTTAGTTGGCTTAACAATTTGGAAGGATTAGGAGGTGTGGCCCCGTCGGAGGAGGTATGTCACTGGGAGTGGGCTCTAAGGTTTCAGAAGCCTATGCTGGACCCAATGTCATACTCTCTCTGCCTGCTACCTGTGGATACAGATGTAGCTCTAAGCTATTTCTCCAGCACTCCTGAATGCTGCCATACTCCCCACTGTGATTACAATGTACTAAACTTCTGAAACTGTAAGCAAGCCCCCAATTAAATGCTTTCTTCTATAAGAGTTGCCTTGCTCATGTCTCTTCACAGAAATAGAACACTAAAACAATCACGAAATTGGGTTCTAGCCAGGGTTTTATAGGCTCCAGAACTGTGAAAAATGTCTTTTGTTCAAATTAAACCTTTTGTTTACAATATTTTCATTTAAAATCTTGAAAATACATGGAAATAGTGGCTGGGGACATAGCTCAGTGGTTAAAAACACAGGTTGTTCTTCCAGAGGACCAGGGTTTGGTTCCTAGCACCCACATGGCACCTCCCAGACATCTGTAAGTCCAGTTCCAGGGGATCTGACACCCTTTTCTGGCTTCTGTGGGCACCAGATGCCCACATACTGCACAGACATACATGCAGACAAAACATTTATACTCATAAAATAAAATAAATATTTCCTTTTTAAAAAACAGAAAGAAAAATACATGGAAGTAATATACACTGGTTTTCAAAACACCCTGTGAAATTTTTTCTAAGCTCTAACTTAAGGAAATTTAATTTATGATGAAAAATGTACCCTTAATTTTTTTCTATACAATTTAGAGGGTAGAATACAGATACACTTATTCAAAGACTATCATTAACAAAAATCTGGCTTAACTACCTATAGTTAGTGTATGCTAAAGACTCAAGTTGGAAGCTGGGCATGATGGAGCACACCTTTAATTCCAGCAATTGGGAGGCAGAGGCAGGTGGATTTCTAAGTTTGAGGTCAGCCTAGTCTACAGAGTAAGTTCCAGGACATCCAGGGCTATACAGAGAAACCCTGTCTTGGAAAAAAACAAACAAACAAACAAAAATCAAGTTGATTTTATTAAGGCAAAAATATAATAAATACCTCAATATACACTAAAATGTGAAAAACATACTTACATGCCATGCCCCACCAGGCGGGCCTTTACCAAGAACTAAGTGAGGGATATAATGGTGCTGTTCCAATTTCCAGTGCAGAATGGATGGGTAGTCATAGCCAAAGTCAGCATCTGGATGAAGAAGTGTGTCAAAAAGTACAGCCACTGGATTGGATGATCGGCCCTCCAGACCCTCAGACAGGTATTCTAAGTCCTGAATGAAAGAGAAAAACAAAAACAAACAAACAAAAAAAATGTGAGCCTAAAAAGTCAAGGCAATTATGTTAATAAAGAACATGCCAACTCAGTAGTTTCCAGAGTTAGAGAACATATATTTTCCTTGAGTTCATTCATACTAGATTCCTTGGCAAAATGAATATAGACAATGTTTAGATTTAAAACAAAGCTTTTAAAAAAAATCCTTGTAAGAGTTGAAGATAGCTTTATGCCAACTAGGATGTAAAAGGATTTCAGCACAGAGAACATATTAATCCTTTCCGGCAGGGCTGCCAAGAATATTCAGTCAGGACAGGGCGCTTTCCTCTGGTCACTAGAAGCAACATGGTAAAAGCCAGGTGTGGTGGACCATGCTTATAACCACAGCACTGTGGAATTGGAGATGGAGGACTTCTCCCGCTCACCGGCTAGGCAGTCCGGCCTACTAGGTGAGATTAAGGCCTGAGAGACCTCGCTTCAAAACCCATGGTGGACAGCTTGAGAATTAACACCCAAGGCTAACTTGTGGCCTACATGCAGGCACACGCTCATGTTCTCACATAAACCTGCACCACAGTCACATAAAATTTTTAAAAACTCCACTAGGATTTGGGAATTTTTGCTCAAATATTCAATATAATTTAGATATGACATCAGAATATATTTACAAAGCTAAAATAAATAGCATTATTTAGAATGAATGATTTACAACAAAGAAATAATACTTATATAAATAAAGCTAATCTTATTTCAGCATTAAAATATCTTTTAAAACTGATGGAACAAATAATACCTGATCAACAATGGAGAGATGTCTTGCTTCTTCTAGTTTACTATGTAGGATTGTATTGGGATGTATTGCTTCAGATGATAAATATGGTCTGTAGCCTGATAACATATACGAAAGGCATATTCCTGAAGGTCCATTTCCTATATTTTTTTAAAAAAAAGGAAAATGATGTAAGTTGATCCTCTTATGGCTTGGCACTTCCTCACCTGTTCTTCCTTCCGTACTCACCTAAAACCTACATTCACAAACTTCTGACCTCTGCCTTCTCGCTCAGTGCCTTTCTGTATCTTGTCTACTTAAGGCTTCAACTCTGTGCTACTGACTTCCAAAATTAGTTCCCTAGGATGACCTCTTCTTGAAAAATACACGTTTTTATAGGCTACTTCTTTATTACAACTGCTGTGGAATTAGACAATGGGCCTGAGAGAGTGCTCAGCAGGGAAAGGCGCTTGCCACCCTAACAATCTGAATTAAAGCTCTGGAACTCACACGGTGGAAGGAGAACCAATTCTTGTAAGTTGTCCTTGTGCCATGGCATGTATGCAGGGACACACACACAAATTTAAAAAAAAAAAAAAAAAGACACATTTAAAAAAAATCAAGAAAATTCATCTGGTAATATCACAAATGCAAGAAAAGCCATTTCACAAAACCCAGCATGCATCCAGAAGCTAAAAAACATGCAGCAAATTCAAAAGAGGAAAACTTCTTCAACATGACAAAGAACATGGGTTTTAAAATTACAAAAACAAAAACAGATACTCATCATCATGATGGATGGTATGGAGGAATGAAATAAAAGATGCACAGATTGGAGAAGAGGAGGAAAAAAAAAAACACTGTTTGGGGATTGGGGATTTAGCTCAGTGGTAGAGCGCTTGCCTAGAAAGCACAAGGCCCTGGGTTCGATCCTCAGCTCCAAAACAAAACAAAAACAAACAAACAAAAAAAAAAACACTGTTTGCCAATGACATGATTATCTACATAGAAAATCTCAAGAAGTGACCTCTCAAGATCTCAGAATAAGCAATTATGGCAAGATTGAAGGATACAAGTCAGTGCACAAAAGTCAACTACTTCCTTATACCAATGAAAAAAGTGGAATTTGAAAAGGAAAAAAACACACTATCGTTTATATTTATATCAAAAGAGAAACATTTTAGCATAATTTTAACAAAATATGTATAAGAGCTACATAAAGAAAACCACAAAATTCTGACTAAAGAAATAATAATTTTAAAAAGGCCTAAATAGATGAAAAGATATTCCATGTTCATAGAGAGGAAGCCTCAAAATGACTGTATGTTGTTCTTAACCTGATCTATAGACTTAATGAAATTCCAATAAACAACTCAATAAATGTAAGAATTTTAAATATCTATTCTAAAACTATTTAGAATGGCAAAAGGTTTGGAATAGCCCCACAATGCTATCTTGAGACAAGTCTTATCTGACTTCCTCAAGTTTGCAGACTAGATGGAAAATATAAATAGCCGGAAATTAAATAAATATAATTATCAAAAGTTTTAAAAACTGAATTATTGAATACCTTAATTTTAATAGTCGTACATCCTATCTGTTAAGGTAATATAAAGAATAGGAGTGAAATTATATTTTAGGTCATTATAAGTATTACAGTAGAGCACTATAATGTCACTGTCAAATAGCAAGAGTTACTAAGTTACAGTGGTCATTCAGTTCATAGTTATGTCTATAGGTTTCAAACCAATACCACAGAGCTATAAGGTTGAAATCCAATAATAAAACATACAGAATGACCCCCACAGAACTCTAATAATACTGGTCAATTAACGGCTATTATCAGTAATTCAATGAAAAGCTATTGCATTCCAACACGGACTCTATCATACAACCCAAAGACTTGGTAATGGTTATTTTAACATAGCAAACAACTTAATACTTTATAATTCTGTCCTTTATTATCTGCCTCCATTCACAGAAGCATTTCCTTATACTTTTGTCTTTTGTCCGTTTAAGATATTTATTAATTGCCACATGATAGTTGTACATATCTGCGAGGAAAAGTATGGCATTTTAATGTGTGTATACAATGTATAGTGATCAGATCAATGTAACATATATATCACTTCAGATACATACTGTTATTTGTGATAGGAACATCCAAACTGGTACTATTTTAAGATGGGGAGCCTTTTCAGTACAATGTAAGAACCTCAGAATTATAAATGCCGTAAAAGTAGTAACTAGCTTTAAGAAATAAAATATAGTAACTTACCAATTATTACCACAGGTAACGTCACTGATGAATCTTCAAGTAAAGAAGTTTCTTCAACTAATGGCATCCCTTTAACTTTTGGCCCCAAATTATCACCAAAATATTGCACTAAAGAATTAAAAATCTCTCCTTCAGTTTCAGTGTCACTATAGTCTCTTTAAAAAACAAAAACAAAAGTAAAAGTATAGTTAATTTAGGTTTTATAAAATCCAATTTTTCTCATACTTTACATAGGTAATGAAATATCTATCAGTTGCATAATGCTTTCCAAAGTATATCATTTAAGTCCATAAATCTGAAGCAGCCATTTATCCCATATGAATATCTTGTAAGCAAGTTAACTCCTGAGTAAGCTTGTTTCCAGGCTAGGGAAATAGCTTAGTTGGTAAAGCGCCTGCCTGCATCAGGTCACCAGAAACCACATGAAAAGGCTGAGCACTGTGTCAGATCCCTGGGGCTCACAGGCCAGCCAGTCCAGTCCAGTTGGCAAGCTTCAGGCCAGTGGATGATCCCATCTAGAAAAAGTAGGTGGAGTGACCCAAGGCTCTCTGTCTCTGTCTCTGTCTCTGACACACATAAACACACACACACACACACACACACACACACACACACACACACACACAGCTTCTTCTACCAACCAAACACACAGGATTATACCTGAGATTTTTTAATTCCTTTGAGATGCCTAGGAAGAGCTAGTTTCCCCTGTACTTATTTTTTTCCTCAGCCAGGCACACACCTTTAATCCCAGCGTTTGGGAGGCAGAGGCAGGCAGATCTCTGAGTTTAAGGCCAAACTGGTCTACAAAGCGAGTTCTAGGACAACCAGGACTACACAGAGAAACCCTGTAAGACAGAACTAGCCATAGATTTATTTTATTACTTTTATTTCATATGCATTGGTGTTTTGCCTGTATTTAGGTCTGTGTGAGGGTGTCAGATCCCCTGGAACTAGAGTTAGAGTTGTGAGCTGCCATGCAGGTGCTGGGAATTGAACCTGGGTCCTCTGGATGAAAATAGCCAGTGCTCTTAACAGCTGAGCCATCTCTCCAGCCCTAGTCACAGATATTTTAAGAAAAGATTATTGTACAAAACTGGGCCTTTTGGTAAAAGAAATGAGGTCTACGCATTTTCAAGTAAGGAAAGACCTTAACATTGACTTCCGATCTTTATTTCCCAACTGCCTCTCTAGAAACTAGTTTCGGTATTCTGACATGTTCATTCAATAAATGTACTCAGTTAAAGCTGTTATTTTTAGATTACTTCAGAGTAGAATCACCTTATTACTTTTCATCTTTAGTCAGCAACAGTTATGTCTGGGGGGTAAGGGGAGAGCCCAAGACCAAGCCACAAAATCCCTCCAATCCCAGGCCATCCTGGAAATCACCCCCGACCCCAACCCTATAAAAACCCAGCCATCCTCCTGGGTTTTTCCCTCCCAATACATTTCTTGTGTGAGGTTTGTTGTGACGTGTGACTTTCCCCTCAGAGCTGTAACACCTATAGTAAAGGGTGGATAACTGCAAAGAATTCCAGACAGGACTTTCCACATCCCTGTAACCTTCAGAGGCCCCATCCTACTTGTGATAGCTAATCTCTATATGAATCTGACTGGATCTGAGGAAATTTTCTTGTTCAGATTATTTGAAGCATGAAGACCCACTGTCAACGTGAGCCATACCTTCTAGTAGGAGCCCAGATAAAAGGACATGGAAAGAAACTTGCTGTTTGGCCTGCTTTCCTTCATCTTGCTGGCAGTTCATCTACAACCCTGTTGCCACAGCATTCCTTCACTGATAAAAAAAAAATAAAACAGTTTCTTCAAGATTCCAAGATAGATTGAAGACCAGCAGCTCTCCAGGAGTCTTCCAGGACTTCAGTGCCAGAGTGGGACTGCGGAGACAGCCAGCTTCATGGACTAAGCAGCTCTCAGATTCTCCACTGATTCTTTCCAGTCTGAAACAGCCATTGGTGGACCACCTGGACCATGTAAGTCCATCTACTAAATCCCCTTTTAATATATTCATTCCATCAGTTCTGTTCTTTTAGAACTCCAATACATTAGCCCAGGACAGAACAAAGTTGTTAGGTACACTAAGCTTTCCTAAGCTCTAAAAAGAAAAAGCTGCCCCTAAATGCTTATGATCCCTTTTTTTTAAAGACAAGGAATACTTTATTTAAAACCCATCAGTGAAATGGACAGTTTGGGTCTATGACAAATCATTTATGTTTAAAGCATAAGTCAGGAACTGTATGAAAGCATACATTGTCACAGAGAAATTAACTAATCAGACCACAACTTTTTATATTGGATCAGAATAAACTTCCCTGTAAAAGCAGCACCTTTGTGACATTTAATATTCCTCCCCTTAAACAGAATCCACACTAACTTCCTCATAATCCTTCTCTAGGGCAGCCATGTCCTCATGGGCCTCAGAGAACTCTCCCTCCTCCATGCCCTCACCCACATACCAGTGCACAAAGGCATGCTTGACATACATCAGATCAAACTTGTGATCTAGGCATGCCCAGATCTCAGCAATAGCTGTGGTGCTACTCAGCATATACACAGCTCTCTGGACCTTAGCCAGATCTCCACCAGGTACCACAGTGGGAGGGTGGTAATTAATGCCACAAACTGGATGCTACACTTGGTCTTGATGATGGCAATGACAGCACTGACATCTTTGGGAACCACATTACCACAGTACAGCAGGCAGAAAGCCATGTATTTACTATGGTGCAGGTCACATTGCACCATCTGGTGGCTGGCTCAAAGCAGGCATTGGGGATCTCTGCTACAGAAAGCTGTTCATGGTAGGCTTTCTCAACGGAGATGATAGGGGAGTATATGGCCAGAGGGAAGTGGATTCAAGGGTAGGGCATCAGGTTATTATGGAATTCTGTCATGTCAACATTCAGAGCCAAGTCTGTGGGAAATGATAGAAGACAATGTGTGATCTATCAACTTATTTAGATTAGCGTAGGTTGGGTGCTCAATGTCAAGGTTTCTATGACAGATGTCATAAATGGCCTCATTGTCTACCATGAAGGCACAATCAGAGTGCTCCAGGGTGGTGTGGATGGTGAGGATGGAATTGTAGAGCTCAACTGCAGTGGTGAAGACTTCAGGAGCTGGGTAAACAGAGAAGCTCCAGCTTAGACTTCTTCCCATGATAAACAGTCACTCCTTCAGCAGGGAGGTGAACCCGGAGCCAGTTCCCCCACCAAAGCTGTGGAAATCCAAGCCCTGAAGACCTGTGCACTGGTCAGATAGTTTGCGAATTCTGTCCAAGACAAGGTCAATGATCTCCTTGCCAATGGTGTAGTGGCCATAGGCATAGTTATTGGCAGCATCTTCCTTGCTTACGATGAGCTGCTCAGGGTGGAAGAGCTGGTGGTAGGAACCAGTGTGAACTCTTTCAATAACCGTGGGTTCCAGGTTTACAAACATTGCCCAGGGCACATGCTTGCCAGCGCCTGCCTCACTGAAGAAGTCAGTGAAGGAGTCATCTCTTCCCTCAATGGTCTTGTCACTTGGCATCTGGCCATCAGGCTATGATGCCATGGTCCAGGAGCTCCCAGCAGACACTGCCAATCTAGACACCAGCCTGGCCAATGTGGATGGAGATGCACTCACACATGGCTGCTGCTCTGCAGCTCAAATGGATGATAGAGGTGAGCAAGAGGTATTGCTTATAGCACAACTCTTAAGTAGTTGATGTAAGAGTATCTGCTGTTTATAGTCCTCTTACATAGGGAAAGCAGATAACCTGTTAAAGGTAGCCCATTCTCACATGCAAGCCTGCCTCAGGAGTGTGTTTATGCTCAGTCCACCCCATTCAGGATCATTCCACCCACACTTCTGTCATTAGATCCAGATATATCTACTGCTTTCCTATTTCTGCTTCTTGGCAACTACACTAAACTTGAGTATTTTTCCTCTTGTTGAGATATTTTTCTACAGGGTTTCATATAGCTGAGACTGGCCTCAACCACAGTATGCAGCAGAGGCTGGCAATGAATTCCTGATCCACTTGCCTCTACTACTCAGGTACTGGAATTATAGGTGTGCAATGCCAAGTTCAGCCTAACTTGTGCTTTTATTATTATTGTTGTTGTTGTTATTATTTACTCATGCTGTGGGGGGGGGGTTGCAAATATGCAATGGTACTTCTGTATAAGTCAGAGGACAACATGTTGGAGTCTGTTCTCTCCTTCCACAATGTGAGGCACAGGGATCGAGCTTAGATCATTAGGCTAAGCCATCTCTAACCTGAACGTTTTATTCTCTGGTCTGTTCTTCATACTTCTCCAGTATGTGCAAAGGAGAAACCCAACTTCTTTTACAGGGTTCCAACTGGTCATTTTGGCTATCTAAACCCCATTTATATTACTGTTGTTGTAAAGGTCACAATTCTTCCTTTTAGTGTTTTCCAACCATCCTTACCTTAAACATTGACACTCCCACAGATAAAACCTGAGAAATATAAAAATGATATTATGCTACGATTTTGGTAACTACAGAGACCACATATTCTCTCTCATAACTGGATCCTAGCTTCTAATACTAGCTTTTAGTGTGGGCATTTATGTTGGATTACATGTAAACTCGAAAGAGACCCATGAGAGGGGAAGATGAACCTTAAAGGGTGTGGGGCACACTAGAACAGGTAACACAAAAGTAGAAGGGTGAATTACTGGAGGTAGAAACATCTAATTGGAAAGGAGAGCAGGGAGATGGGAGAGAAGTGGAAGAGGATCAAACAAAACTAAGCATGCATGGAAAAGCCATAAAGAAACATAATAGTCAGTAAGCTAATTTTAAAATAAAATTAAGAAATGGGGTAGGGCTGGAGAGATGGCTCAGCAGTTGAGAGCTTGCCGTACAACATGGGGACCAGAGTTTGGATCGCTGCATCCATAACAAACCAGACATAGTCCCCGTTTGTCTATAATCCCAGCACTGAGGGTAGAGACAGGAGGATCACAGGAGCTTGGTGGCTGCTATAGCTTAGCCCCAAAGTGCAAATTCTAGGTTCAGCAAGACTCTGCCTCAAAAAGAGTAAGGTAGAGATATAGGAGGATATCCAATACCCTCCCCTGGACTCCATACCCCACTCCAACATATGCAAATTTGAAAGACTTTAAATAGCACTACCCTATGTGGATAAATAATGCTTCTCCCAGAACCCATAGGCTGTTGAATGAAAATCCCAATGCCCAGAGGTTGGCTATCTACCTATAAGCTATTGGCCAAGAAGGCTTCAGGGGCCCCCAAAATAATGCAAGCAATTAACACTGCTGTTGACAATGCAACAGAACTAGATGGTAGGACCTACTGCTGAAGATATCACATGCTCTGGTTACAGGATAAACAATTCAGGCTGTAACTGGAAAAGATGGTTCGTCCAGGCTAGCTAGCCCTCACAGTAACAGAAGGGGGCATGCAGGCTGCTGAGAGAAAATGGTCAACATCCCTACTCAGCTGTGGACCATGCATGCTATACTACTGACTGGCCAGGCAAGATTACCCACTGGTGCAATAGTGACAAGTTCTGGGGGCAACAAACTGCTTTCTGGTTGTAATTGAGGCCTTCTAAATAGGAGATTCACATCTGGTACTGTAAAGTTAGTAGAAAGCTCATGGCTGGGAAAGTCATAGGCCTAATGGGGAAGCTACTACGTTTTTGGTTTCTGTTGCTGCTGCTGGTAGTGGTGGTGGCTCCCCCCCACCCCCATCCCCCCACTCCCTACCCCCCACCCCCGTGGATGTGATGTTCTTGTCAAACTAGCTTCTAAATAACTGTGCCCACGGACTAGTGCTGCTGTCAGCTTTGGTCAGAGAAGCTTCTTTTACAGTAGGCAGCAGTTATTGTAAAGACTCGTAACTGTTCAAAGTGCTGAAAGTAAGTGACTGGTGTGCTTAGCCACGCCTGGGACATCTACCTCACTCCCTCCAGCCATCAGGACATTGCTGAAAAGAGGGCAAATAGATTTAACAGCCAGAGAATGGGTTGGGATGCCACAACCACTTCTGTATTCTGTACTCACGTCAGCTCTGACTACCTGCATGAGACTGAGCACAACATCCTGTTATGGTTTGGAAGGCACTCAGGCTCCACCTCTTTCTCAGGATCTAAAGGCAGTTGATGTTGCTGAGACAGAGAGATTTTCTTCAGTGGTACAGCCACTGGTAAAGTGTGCATGCTCCAGTAAATAACCTCTCGTCCATGTTCCTGTAAGCAAATCTAATAAAACTCATCAGGTCATCGCCAGACTTAAAAGTAAGCCTACAGATACTTTCTTAACTCTACAAATAAATGCTGTGAAATGTGCTGCATGGCTAAACTATGTATGACCTAAACTCCAAATCACTTCCATTTAAAGGAAAACTAGAAGTCTGCGTGACTCATTAGGAGCAGGTCAACATCATGAGTCAAGATGTTTCAAGAAGTTTGAGAATTTTGATACAGCTATCAATTCCTGAGTAAGTACTTTTTTATTTCACTGGATCTGCCCCCTCAAACTGTATGTGGGTGTGCGCAACACATGTACATTATCTAGAGGTTAAGACAACTAGAAATAAATGTCCTCTGGAATTTCTGCTAATGAAAAATCAATGGCTTTCAGGAGATTAAAGAATAAGAAGAAAAAATAGGTTATTTGAGGGGCCCAAGACCAAGGTAAATGGAGGAAGCATTATTAATTTTTTTAAATCTTTAATGTGATATATTTAACCTATTAAACACCCTTTTAAGGAGTCTGGTGACCATGTGGACAAGTATATTCTTTTGTTTGCAGGGATCCAAACTGCCCTAATACTTCTTGCTAAAACTAATGGTCACTTGCTGTTTTTGTGAGGTCCTCATCAATAAATTCATGGTTTCCAAAATATTCAATATTTTGTAATTAACACTAGTTCAGGAAAAAAATTATTATTAGCTTTTATTCCTCTATGTGTCCACAGTGTATGTATACACGTTGAGTGATGGTGTGCCCGTGTGCAGCTTGGACGCTAGAGGGGGAAGACATCCCGCTCCATCACGCTGCCTTATTACCCTGCTTCATGATTCACTGAATCCTGAGCTACACCGGCAGCCAGCAAGCCCCAGCAACCCGTCTGCCTCCCCAAATCCACAGGTTATAAGCACACACGGCACTTGTCCTTTACACCCTGGTTTTAACAACACTGTTGGAGATTTGCCCTCAGGTCCTCATGATACACAGAGAGCACTCAGCCACTGAGCCATCTCTCCAGCCCTCCCTAAAATTATCACCCCCTCCAACTAAATACCACACCTGTAGCTCTCCATTATCCCAGTAACAATGCATGGTAGCTGATTTTTATTCCCCTAATAATATTAACCATCATTCCATGTATTTGTCATTTATTCGCTCTCTGGCTCTTTGTCTTTCTCCAAATCCTTCGCCTGTTTTTAAATTTGGCATAGATGATCTTTTAAGTTTTTTTTTTTATAAGTTCTGGATTCAAGTTTCTTCAGATACATAGTTCGTGAACATTTTCTCCTATTTTGTGGGTTTTGTTTCGCTTTTATGCAGGGGTGTGTGTGTATGTAAATCAGGAAACAAATTTTGAGTCAATTTTCTTCTACCGTGTGGGATCCCTCTGGTCACAGGCTCAGCAGCAAGCACCCTTACCATCTTGATGGTCTATTTCTTCACTTTCTTGGTATCCTTTACGTGAATTTGAAGTTCTGACCACTCCCAGTGTATTTTTTCTTCTGTTGCTGTGCTTTCAATATTATATGTAGTAGATGACTGCATAATTCACAGCCACAAATTTTTACTATGTTTTCATCTAAGAATTTTCTGATTTCATTTTGTGCAATGTGTGCAAATAGACAAGTTCATTCTTTTGTTTGTGCAGATCTTTGTGGGGATCCAACTGAACTACAACTGCTCAGACTAATGTCCATTTCCTGTTTTTATGGGGCCCCCGAATCAAAGACTTAATTCACCAAAAATGAAATGATTTCTGGGCTTTCAACTTCATTCCATAATTTATACTTATGTTTATCCCAGCAGCAAGTTTTCTTGACTATTGCTGCTTTGTAGTAAATTTTGAAACCAAAAATGGTGAGTCCTCTAACTTTGCTTTTTTAACCTTTGAGAGACTATCTTGGGTCCCTTTACTTCCCATATATCAACTGGTACAAAACAGGCAGTTTATTTTTATGATACTGCACTGGTCTGTAGATCAATCACAAAAATATGCAAGTTTTCAGTCCATGAACATAAAATACCCTTCCATGTAGTCATGTTTGAGTGAAGATGTTCTGAGAAATGCACCAGGTATTTCCATCCCTATGCTAACACTGAGGTTTTTTTGTTAATTTTTTTCTTAGTGTTTCATTTCTTATGCTAAGTGCAACTATTTTGTTTTTTGATTTTCTTTTTTTTAATTATTTTTAATTTTAGTTTAGCTTAGTTTTTTTGAGACAGGGTTTCTCTGTGTAGGCCTGGCTTTCCTGGAACTATCTGTAGACCATGGTGGCCTCAAACTAAAAGATATCACCTGCCTCTGCCTCCCAAATGCTGGGATTAAAGGCGCGTGCCACCACCACCCTGCCTATGGTACTGTTTTATTAATTTCACTTTCTGATTATCCAGTATTGCTGTATACAAGTATACTTCACTCTTATACATCAATCTTGTATTCTGAAATACTGCTGAATTTGGTGTGGGTCTCAAGAAGTTTGACTCGGGCATTTCCTAAGACTTAAGGATAAAAAGAACTAAAGGTTTGGCAGCTCTAAATTCTCTGTACATTAGCTTACATGAATTACATGGTGTAGGTAACTCCTTCTCATTTCTTAGTCATTAGTATAATTGTTCTGTGTGGCAAACCATGGGCAATACTTTTCCCAAACTCTGGTTAACTGGATTTGCCTAAAGCACTAATGAAATGTAAATGCGTTCGTAACTATGCACCACCTAAGTTAGGAAGCTGCTGTTGCTGCTATGTTGTCAGCACATGTGTGCTGCAGTTCAGGACTACGAACAATGTTCATTTGTACCTGGATTGCCAACTTGATGAATATTCTATTTAAGGCAAACTATTTTGAGTTGTTTTTTTTTTTAATCCACTGTTCCTTTATTCAGGACACCAATAAAATTGCAAAATATGTAAAATGACATATAGGAACCAGTAAAGAACAGCATTTTGCATGCATGCAAAGATGTTACCACACTGTCAGACATTAAAGAACATTTGCTATGACTCTGGAAGCCTTCCATTTTTTGTTTTTGTTTTTAATTAAAAAGACTTAACTCAATCACAGCAACACTTTTCTAAACAATCAAATACAGATGAAATGCCTTTGCACCTCAATTCTGAGGGAATTCGAACCACTATTTTAAGGTTTTATCAAACTAACACTACCATATTAAAAAAAGGTTCTAACATGCCAAATAAGGTAGTCTCACATTTTATTTTCTAGAGTAGAAATGTGAAGTTTTCTCCCCTGACAAATCACGTCCAATTCTCTCATAATGCCTATTAATGAAGACTTTGGAGAAACCCCCAAATGGAATCACAAACTGTTTTTGAAAGCTGCACAAAAGACAGCATTTGTGCTGAAGATGTCAGCTCGATGGTAGAACACTTGCTTCAGTAGCAGGGTCCTGCATTTCATCCCCAGCGACACAAAAATAAATGAATGGAAACACACAAGACTAGAAACGTTCCTGAAGGAGCTGGCACACAATCTTTAAAAAAATAAAATAATCCTAGACCTAACAGAAGAATTTTAACAACGATACAATTAACAATTATAATGTAGTAGGCATGCTTTCTTCTCTCCCAGCACCAAAATGTAGCAAATACTTTTCACTCCCTCCCCAAAGTTTCTTATCACAGAGAAAAGCATATGGTATTTACCACATAGCCACAAGAGTATGAATTCGGAGCTTTCTCCTTACAGTTCAACAGTATTCCAAAGATGTGTGTCAGTAGGCTTTCAGAGGGGTATTTTCTAAAAGGAATGTAGTTTTCCGAGGCCTTCAAATTTTCACTACAGCCTGCTTTCTATAACTCAGAGTGAACAGTTTGTTACAATCTGTCTAGAAGTTATTTATCCAGCAACCTATGACTTAAGACTTTTAGGATCTAGAATTTAGTCTCATTACAAACTTACTAAGTTTGTTTCTATTACAGCAGGAGTCTGCGCTTTCTCTCCCCCTCGAATCCCTCTTGCAACCTCTTCTGTGAATGTTATTAAATACACATTGCACTTATCTATATTAAATAAGCTCCGTGATTTGTGTTGATGCCACTCACAAATACTGCGACTTGTGGCTCATATTTATAATGAAGGAAATGTTAGAATTTATAGGTTAGTTATATTAATATCCTTTCCACGCAAGTTAATGGTCCGCTGAAATTCTATGAGCCTCTATTAAACAACTCTTAATCAGTTTCTTAAAAAAAAAAAAAAAAAAAAAAACCTCAAAAACAAAACCCAAGTGTTACACATCCTTATTCTGTAACATTCATACATGTAAAACAGGGTTCTGGAGTCCTCACTAAACGTAACATTTCTTCACCCCAC